>PNEQ01044873.1:0-12461 GCA_003012365.1 Medauroidea extradentata | reverse complement strand
AAGGCTCGTCCTCTAGTTTCTACCATATATCTATGTGCGTCTACTCGGAAAGTATGCTCAGCATTCTTGGTGCTACACTCGCAAACCCTCAGGTGCAATACAATACGTACATCTGTCATGTAGGCCAATATCCTGGCGCCGCCCACTTTAACGGATAAAACACAAGGCTCGTCCTCTAGTTTCTACCATATATCTATGTACGTCTACTCGGAAAGTATGCTCAGCATTCTTGGTGCTACACTCGCAAACCCTCAGGTGCAATACAATACGTACATCTGTCATGTAGGCCAATATCCTGGCGCCGCCCACTTTAACGGATAAAACACAAGGCTCGTCCTCTAGTTTCTACCATATATCTATGTGCGTCTACTCGGAAAGTATGCTCAGCATTCTTGGTGCTACACTCGCAAACGCACAGCGAAATTCTTACTACCGTCCTCCCGATTGACCAATACAGCTACATAGTCAATATCTTAACTAAGCCTCAATTTGCGGCAAATCACAAACATCACGGTCACTTTGTGTGCACAATTACTTTCACGTGCGATATCTTTTTTAAACTCTTGTATGACCACAGTTCGTTCATTAGTTTTAAGTTCCATTAGGTATTGCAATGGTCCATACTGCCGACGTCATGGTACTGCAACAACAACGTATCATTACTGCCAAGCCTCGATAATAATTAACAGTGACAAGAAGCCATATAGCAACACCTCAGCGTTATATTCCCGCACTGAGAAAAGAAATCAAGAGGCCCACCATCTTGCTGAAAGCAGCATTCCTCTCTGAATCCATTGGTCTTTCGGCAGGTATTTGAACCAAGTGCGTAACATCTGAATACATTGATGCTGTTTGGCATAACCCTCTCTGTGTATTGGCATTGTATCACGTGCATTATCTGCTGTACAATTCTAGCCATCTGCAACCCCAACCTTACAACGTACGACCAAATTTCTCTGAGGATTTTATCGAGAACATTATTGCAGAGCAAATTATGCAATGGTTGATGATTTGAAGGAATCTGTAAGGTTGGCATTTCAACGGGCTACGTTAGCGATGCTAAAAAAAAATTACGCATAGAAGGTAGTACCAAATAATTTTTTTCTGAGAAGTACGTTATTCAAACCGATGCTATGGACAGATAACGAAATTAATATATAACACATTTAGTAGGGGGTGACGCATCTCTGTGCTGAGCCTGTAAAAGCTGCTCGAGGAAATGAAACGGATTGGTATTTTTTAAAAAACTTTAACACATATTTCACGACACAATAGTCATTATATTATACTGCATTACGCATGATCGCGAAAACATCACGTCGAAGCAGCATCACTATCGCAAGTCACACACCACGACAGGCCGGCTCAGTGATAGCGCAGTTCGTGCGACTGATAGTGAACCGAACAAACTTGCACAATGTTGAATTGCAAATTGTTTTTGTACAAACACAAGTATAAATTTAGTCTATAAGAAATAATACAATGTGACGGTGTTGGTTTACAACAGCACAGCGAGACTTCAAAGAAACTGTCACATGTACCGTGCATAACATTCCTGTGATGATCGTATTCACTTATGGTTATCTTTGACCAAACACACCTTAAAGTAGCTTAATAAAATACGAAATATTTTGTTTTGCGTATTTTAATCCACAGCAGGCTTATATGAACTAGCCAATAAGCACATGCTTGCAATGTTACTGGTTTTATCAAATCTCCTATGTGTCAGACAAAAACATATATCCACTAACAGTGTTGTAGTATTAGTAAGTAAGTACTGTTAAATATCATCACTTCATCATTTATACCTATCTGAATGAACAGTGGTACACGCACAGGCACAGAGAAAGTAACTTTAATATATTATTTACAATTGGGCACTTATCAAACTCCTGAATTGGAATACATACAGTAGGTGCTATTCTTACATAGTGATTAATCAAGTTCAATTTCAACACAACATGTTCAATAGGAAAGGAATTGACCATAAACACCCCAAACAATTATACACTCCCTTCGTTCAGTGGATATCACAATTTCAGTGTCAAGAAAACACACAATTAAAATAACACCAAAATCACATGATGAATACGCATTATATCTTGGTCAACAAGAAGCGTAACATAATGATGGTGATGTCCTCTAATTATGTGGCAAAATACATAGCCTACACAATTCCCATACAAACCCATACCATGTTGCTAAGCATTATGGTCTACTAGAGGCATAACAATAGGGTGGATATGACCACAGTGTCTATGCAAGGGACAATCTTCACTGTAATGTTACACAGTATGATGACACTACCACTTTAGAAAATTTTTCTCATGTCTTCTCCTCAGGTTTGGCAGGAAGACTATCTCAAAAAGCATGATGGTCTTTGTCTATATCATCTTTAAGTTCCTGAAGGTGATTTAATTTTGATTAATTTTTAGGCACTAGTCGAATGTACAAGACTATTGCTACCCTGACCATGCTAGCAGACCTTCTCTTTTTGTGGAAGTGACTCATATTCGGCCGTGTAATAGTCAGATTGGGAGTTTATTGGAGCTCTGAAATATTTCTCTAACGTAGCATGAATGCTATCAGCCTCCATCATTGTATGGCCTTTCTCAAGGAACAGTTGCTCAATCGTCAGTTATATTTTCTGTGCTAGACCACTGAGAGCTCTGGCCAAAACGCTATCATGGTTCTGGTACCCACAGCAATTTGAAATGGGCGAATTTTTAAAGACTGATTCTGGTTGTTTCGAAATAAAATCAACTATACATGTTGTAAACTCATTGTTGGTGACCTTCCCATTTGCCTCATGCCAAACGTAGTGTCTGATATCGCCATTATTCAGCTTATAAATTGTAAAATTGTACAATTGTAATTTTTTGTAATACAATGCTGAGGCCAGTATTTTGGGCGCAATAACACACTTAGCAGATATATTGTAAGAACATGACATTCCTTACTTTGAGAAGATTTTGCAAGATTCTTGGCTGCTCTAACAGTGTCTTAGCTCTTAATATGTGCTTCATATATTTCTTTCGTAACCCCACCCACTTTATAACTGCAACACATGTCGCATTGGTCCGTGCGAGGCATATGAATGGCAATATTTTCCGCTTCCACAACATCATGGAACGTACTCCTTGATGCTTGATGATGTTATTCTCTTTACACAATTCCGCATAAACACTGAACAAATGAAACACTGACCTAAATGATGAATCGACGTGGTGTTCTTGGAAGATTCACTGCAATAGTGACTTTACACCTTCGGAAGCAATTCCAACCACGCTTTTATTCGTTCGATAATTTTCGGCTTATTCATTTTCTTGTTTTGAGTATTTTGTTCCTTTTTTGTTGGTGCGACTTTTTAGAGTTACAGGTATGTGAAGGTACTATTGTTCTGCCGATCTCTTGAACATGTGTTCGCTTACCTCTATCAATTTCAACCACAATATTTCTTTCAAACACGACCACTGATACATTTCATGTACGTAACACACTACAAATTGACAAACTGAACTCCAAAACAACTCTACAAATAACACTCATACGAGTCTGCCAATATGGCTCATGTGAATGAAATCTATGTATGTCACTTGCCAACAGAATAACAATCACAAACGTTTTAAATTCCTCCTATGTGCCTTTTGGACACGTAGCAGATATCATAGCTGTAGCTATTTCAGGAAACACATAGGATATATAATTATCTGTTTCCTGGTATGTTCAACAATTCATTTTAACCACGAAGGAGGCATTCAACCTTTAGAGCTTGCAGAGACGATTCCAACCATACCGAACACTCAAAATAGCCAATTTGGTCACATAGGAAGTTTCATAAATTCAACTACGAAATGTTACTGTGCTCTACAGGAAACGACTAAGTTACAAATATCAAATAGAATAGAACTGCGTTATTGCATTAAAGCCGGCGTTGACAACGCTGTTTTTATTTGAAAACAGAAGAGCTGGCGGCGGAAACCACGTGATAGGAATGTTCTTAATACGCGGCAGCGACGGCTTGGCACGGTACTGTACGTTCCACTGCCGCAACTACTTGAAGTTGACTGTGTGAACGTGCAAACACAATCCACCACAACGACCAGGGACCTCGAGGACTACAATCCTATATTCGTGGAAGTTTAAATGAAAGCAAACATGTGGACCGTATCGCTGAGTCACGATTATTAAGCCACCAGTCCAGTACACAACAATTCATGGGTTCAAACTTATTTGTGTGTATGATGTTTTAAGTACATGTTATTGTTATCTGCGTTTAGGATTGCTTACTTTCAAGGCTTAAATATTATGTGGCGATGCTATTACACTTATTAAAAAGCGACAAAAGTTTATAATTCCCCTTCGTGGCGGTAAGAATATAATTTTATCAGCGCCATACACTTCAAAAAATTGTGCAATTTAGAAGGATTTTGTTAGTAAAAATCATTCATTTATTATGTTACAAAGTTAAAGATTTTAATACTGCATAGAAATTCCTTGTGTTATACCAACATATTCGTAAATGAGGTTTGGATTATATCGCATTTTCTTACGCGAGATTTTTAAATTGTTATATGTAAAATCCATGAAATTGAGATTATCAATATGGGCTATGGTATACAAAATGTGTAGATGCCACATTTTGATTGAAACAGTGTCACTTAAACTTGTTTGCTATTCTAAATCATTTAAAGGCTTTCTATTCATCCCTGAAGCTGGAGTTTAATAAAATATGAGCACAAAAGAATTTAACAATTCCAAAAATGCATGAAAACAAATCAGTAAAACCCATTCACTTCAAACCATTTCGAATCTCTAGGGTATATGTGGAAGTCTTTATGTGTATGGGCCCAGTTTTTCCGTTGTAGATTGCTGGTGACCGAATGTGCTAGTGTAGAAATTAACCACTATACCACTTTAGTTTTTTTAGTATTTTGTTAACAAGAAATGTTGTCGGCAACTGCTGTTCACCAAGTATTTCGCCCACAATACACCAGGAGCCATTCAGCAGAGTATCCATATATGCCGCCTACCAGCACGTTAGACAGAAGGGCTGCATTTGCACATTCAATGTTCTGGTTGCCTTCTTGTGTCTGGGCAAAATTGGATCGCATTCTAGCAACATTCCTGCGAAGCCCACAGACATAGACACATCGAACAAATTGAGAGCTTCTGATCCCACAAACAATCATTTACAAAATCCCGGCGTAAAGACATGCTCATTAAACCGTACAGATTCCTGCTGGTGCAAACTCTCACTCCAGGACATAATTCTGCATAGAGGTTTGCAAGAATGAACAAAGACATAAAATTGGGAAAGAGTTTAATTTTTAGTGACGAAGCAGATTTCACAAGAACGACTAAGTAAATAAGCAAAATTATTGTTTCAGAGAGACAGAGAACCCCCATTTCACCATCGAACATGAAGGGATTCGCCAAAAATGCCTGTGTTCTGCGCAATGTCGAGGAATCAAATTTACGGCCCCTTCTTTTTATGGAGAATATCGTCGCAGGTATTTGCTACCTCGACATGCTTTCTTTGTGGATTTTACCTGAATTTGAAGAAGACTCGAACAACTTGATGATGCACTTCCTCACTTGCACTTGGCTGCACATCTACGCAACTCGGCCGAGCGGGTGCTCATGACATGTGGTGTGAATAGCCACCTGGATCATCAGACTTAACACCTTGTAATGTTATGGAAACATGTAATACAAAGTGTTTGTGCCAACCCAGCCACAATCCTCGCTACAGATAATGCAGCGAATCGCAATTGCGGTAGAGTTAGTCACTGCTGACATGTCCGACAAAGTTTCTGAAGAGTGTGAACAACATCTCGACATATGTCGTGAGACTCGAGTACCACACTGCGAGTCCTTCAACCTCACGCAGATGCTCTTTTAACAGGATCATGTCCGAGTCCAGTACACTGTACCGTTTAGTTTTTATGAATATTTGCAGTAGCAAAGTTATTTCGTGCTCAACCTGTATTGTAGTTACAGAAAACAATTAAAACGTCTACCAAGTTCGGAAAAAGTAGTTTCAGTTTAGACATGAAACCCTGTATTTCAGTATTGGCTTACATAGCGTATTTTATTACACTCATTAACCATGTTTATTAAGTCACGTATACATATAATTTATGACAAAAGAAAACCAGTCGCACATTTTAGGAAGCAAAAATGAACTTGGTTCGCTATGGCATAACACCGTAACTTGACAGCCCCTAAAGCATTAGGAAAGCAGCAAGCAGTTTAGAAAGGAAATATCAGCAATTTATACATTTTATACATAACTTTTTGGAAACCAGTGTGATACATGAAAGTGTAGAAGTATTATTATGTCCATAATGATAAAAGTTAATCACTATTAGTAATATCGAAATCATTATGAAAATGTAATTGTTTATGCTAACAATTGAAATTGAAACATTCAACACCCCCTTCCCTCAAACCTATTTCGCATACATGGCTACTCTGCTGGTTGCGGTTTTCCAGGGGTTTCTGAATGCTGGGATAGTTCTAACATAGACCCTTGGTGATTCCTACACATTCCCTCCTTCCCCGGGACGTTCGACCAGTGCTGTTACAGGGCTAAACTGACCATGTAAATAAATAAGATAAATACAATGCTTAATTAACAACTTAAGTTTTCTATCGCCTTAATGAAATTCAGCTTTACCTACCCCCAGACATAGTTTTATGGTTTGGCAGCACATGACTAATTTATAGTATTGTTTAGAACACTAACTTTCATACTCTGTTGTCTATGACAAACCAAGTTTATTCCAGGCAGCTTGGAATGAACCGTGACTCCCGCATGTAATGTTTACCCATACATTGCAGCAGTTAGCAACACTGGTCGACAGCCATTATGTACGAATAACACGGACAACAAAAACACTTCTCAACTTATCTCAGCATGGCAATAGCATTATCCTGTTGGTTGGTTAAAACGAAGTGACACTTATTGACTTTGAGTGTACTGAAATATGTTGACTTTGGACATGTATAGTATAGTCATAGAGGAGCTGATTTTTGTTTCATAAATGACCTCATACCAAAGAAAAACTAGGCATTACAACTTGTTACTGGCGTACAAGATGTGTAATATCTATGATTATAATGACGCATGTGTACACATATTTACAACGTGTACATCAACAGTGCCGCTGTGACTACTGTGTCGTAACACATTTGCAAACTCTTTGCACCTAACTATTAATTATATGACTAACAAATTCTACTTCCTTAATTTCTAAATTATAATGTCGTAGTTTAGTTTGGCTTCTGGCACAATTAATAGATTTTGTGAGCAGAATAGTGTAATTTCACATTTGTGAATTCACACGTATAATTAAGTGAAGATCACTGGAAAATAATACAAAATAATGTTGTTGGTAGATGGTCTCCATATAAATTTTATTTTTGAATTATAATATAATTTAAGACGTGATAGTGCTACTTACATTGAATTCTTGTTATTGTCATGAATTAAAGAGTGTTTTGATGTAAGAAACGTATATTTATTGCTTTGAGTATAACCATGTTTACAAACTATAAATATATTGTTACAAGTTTGAGGACACAACAACTTTTATATGTGGGAAATTCCCATGAGTTCTTTTCGGATAGAGGTCTTAGAACTAAAAATAAAAGAGTTCAATTAAGTACTGGATTTAATAGCTCACAAAGCTACGAAATACACAAAACAGTAATCATCTATAACTCTCACAACACCATTAGTTATACACTCAATTACTACTGTGTCACAGACACGTTAATTAACTTTGACAATTAAAGCACAAAAAATGTATACCATCAATTAATCAAACAGTACAAATCACAATAAAATTCAGTCATATATCCAATCAACAGTCTTTCAAATAGTGACAGTGTGCAACCTTAAGAGTCCGTCGTTGTGATGAATCGTCGTGTGCTGCGCAGCACCCCGAGTGCACCGCTGTCTTCACTCTTGAGGTCTTCGGTTCGACTCCCGTCGCGTACCTCCTTCTTCGCCCGTCCGCCCGCCTCAGCAGTCCTCTTGGTTCGCCCAATACTGCTCCGAAGGTAGCCGCCTGCCGCGTCACAGTAGACTCTGACGTCACCAAGATGTCTTTACCAGTCTCTCTCCAAAGGCGTAGCACCTTCCTCTAGCACGACCAATAGCGAACCCTCCCCCAATGTGCCGATTCTGCGGTTTTATATTCCTCGAAACAGTCGGGGAATAACCGCATTACATGGTCTAAAATTAGACATTTCATCATGTTTCGGACGTGATTCGAGTCACGTAGGCCGCTTCGCAGGGCAAAAACGCAGTTGGGACAGGTATCTATGACGTAGTTTCGGCGGGATTCCCACCATGAGAAACCCGGGCTTTGAGTCATGGGCCAGCCCTCAAGTTGTTTCGACATAGGCCCCATCCAGCCCGCCCTCAGAAACACAGCATGCAACAATATTTTGTCACTTGCCGGTAACAGACTGTGCGCAACAAAATAGTTCGCAGCAAAGTTAACGTATGTTAACAACATTTTCGTACGAAATTAAAACAGAATTGAGACGGTGACGGAATGGTAGGTCTACTTACAAAACAGTACACTTCTCGAAACAAGCCTTCCTCGTGCTGCTCTGCCTACAAATGTAGTACAGTAACTAAATAAAAACAAAAAATTATTGAAGCGTATATTGGAATACATTATAGAGTCGCACATACAATAATAGATGTGGTCACCGTTTGAAGACACATAGAGGTAAAGTCGGCTTGGTGGTTCAATCCCTTGTTCCTAATGGAGATGGGACATTTGCTGGGCAAGTCAGTGTCGTCCTTATCGCATCCTTGTTTTCAGGCCTCAGTCACTGGAAAATATCGTAGGTATCTATACGAACTGATACGTACATTTCGTATACGGTATACCGTAGTAAATATGTGTTCGAATGTAAACACAAATAGTAAGTCTCGTGATCTATGAACGATTTCTGAAGTGAGTTGGCATAACGAACTAAACTGTTATATTTACATACGTCATTACGTGTGAATGCTGTCGTGTTGCAGAAATAACCCACAGTAAAATAAGAAATAAAAGAGGCAGTGTTAACTGTTGTCGACTAATGTATAACATTCAGAGAGTTTCGGAAATACCTACGACTGTATTCCTTTCCGTATTCGTCCTTATGTTATATGACATCTCAACAATAAATATACTGTATGGACATTCATAAACTTGCTTGCTGATGCCTGCCCCTGCGAACCTCCCTCCAGTTGACAGGACCTTCGCAACTTGATGAATGTTACGAAGACCTACTTAGCAATATTCTTCCGCGAAGAGTCCGTCGAGTCTCTGGTAATTGCCGATGAAATATCCCACGAAACACCAAGCTGTTCGTTCCTAAACATCAACCAAAATAAGTATCGGCATTCCAGAAAACCATCTAGCCTAGCAGACAAACTCCCTTTGTTTACACTTTAACTCCCGAGTTCGTAAACAATTCCCAGAACATAGGTTGTGACCTCTAAAGTAACACTCTTCAACTGCTCTCAAGGCAAAGTCATGAACCGTCCGTGGCCATGCCAGAAACACTACTCACCTTCCCGCCTCGTCATAACAAAGGATGACGTCACTTTTCTTATATCTCATTGGGCCGCACTAAAATTCGTAGTTTAAAGGATCGACCAGAATAACTGTTTTCAAAACTCTCATCAACATCCGGAATAAACACGTATTTCTTAAAAAAAAATGACGTGTCTGAGTGAAGTCATGTGGCACAATAACAGGATTATATATTTTTTATACACGTTAATGAAAATTTCAGCCGTACAATCACACATGCATCAAAATTGTCTTGTGTTCGTTCCCATGTTGAATCTGGAAAGTTTAGTCAATGACATAGTGCTTCTGAAGCAAGATCACGTGGTTAAGACTGAACCAAGAAAACACGCAGAGTAGCTGACAATAGTATGAGTAGAGTGATTTAATGTAGCAATTTGACAGCTTTACCGTGTTTGTGTACATACACCTACTACACGGCCAAAAGCGCTTACCAAGACCATTCTCGATCATCTCCATAGAGTTAACATTGCTTTAAAATCGGGCAAGAACTTCATTAAAGTACTGTTTGGTCCCCTTAATATTCAACCCGAGATATTCGACCGGATCTAATGAAGTCTACCTTGCTCAAGGCCACATGTTCCCAAATAAAAGAAAATATGTTGTAAGGCATTCGAGTGCACGTTGACGAAAAATGCGATGTAGAAATGGATCGTTTTTGTTGGACGAGAAATGTGGATGAGTTTATGAAGTTTAAAACTTAAAGGAATTGCATGCGTAAGAAATGTAAATATTAGAGCTAACTTTCAACGATAAAAACATAAAATAGAAAATTCCTGTAAATACGGAAAGAATCGCGTACCTTCATACTTCTACTCCACAAGATGTTTAGTTTGCGTCCATAACTGAGCGTGTGTTCGGTCCTGTACGTTTCATACAAGGCAAGACATCTTACCGCTTTTCATTCTATTTTAATTAAACAGTTTCATGACGTACGTAACTATTACCACATTTTGAAAATAAACTTTTCAAACCGCCTTGCAAATAAATCATGAATACAGGTGTTTAATAATGAGTGAGTGTGAAACATAATTTATTTTAATCAATCGTAACTGTCAGAACAATACAAAACAAAAACAAGGGATGAAATTGCGTCTAAACAAAAAAAATTAAACATATCCACGCTACATTTAGAAGTACGACGAACGGCTAGTTTTTTTTTTTTAAATTATTTTTAATAAATTAATTTCAGCTCCACTTTACAGTATATATTGTCAGATTAATTTCGTCGGTGATAAAGATTCCCGACAGCATGGTTAGGAACAACCGCTTTACAAAAATCACGAATAGGTATTGGTGTTTTTTGATAAATAAAAAAACTGAAAGAGATACTTTGCACCACTATATGAGAATGACAAATAGATTTTTCACCAAAGTCATTAATTGGCACATGCACATTTGTAACATAAAAACTATATTTTATCAATTTTTGTTTTTATACTGTTATGTGCGAATTTCTGTCTCTAATTTCATATTTTTGTCATTTGTATGTACCTCCTTTCTTTTAGTGTGTTTAATAATTAAGTTACAACATAGCAGCGGTAACCAATTTAGTGCTGAACGCTATTTAGTCTCTGTTTATGATATAAATACATTACCAGTTTAGTTATGGTAGGCCCCGCAATATCGAGCAAAGCTAAGTCAAACCATGGTAACATAACAATGCAGCTCAAATTATTGTCAGATGGGTACTATGGGCATCCTTTTGAAGGAAATTTAATTGTGCTATTTGGTGTTGTAAGCTTTCAGAATGTAAAGCGAGAAGTTATTGTCAACACCTTTGTACAAGATACATTACATTGAAATGTATTTGAATACTTTCCTGTGCGCGGTACAGTGCTCCGTTTGTTGGAACGTGTACATTTAAACAAGCTGAAATTAAAATACGCCGTGTATAATTAGTTCATTTTAACAAACGTTCACGAAAATGAGGCATTTAAATGTCGCTGTTGGTGTAACTGTGTTTCTTCAACAAAGGATACGTTTGTTTATTCCATGAATGCCTAGCGTCAATTCTAGTGGCGAGTTTGTCAACGCAACGTACAGTTAACCAATCTGAAGAGACTTAGATCCCTTTGTACAATTAAAAGTTACGAGCTACAGTGTACTATGAGTTTTGTAGGATGTTTCAATTAGTCCTACTATTTCCGGTATCTACAACATGTACTGAGATTTTACTGAGACCAATTTTCACAAAATTCTCCTATAAGAGCCGAAATAAGTTCTCATCTGTGTAGAGAAGAAATTTTGTAAACTATGAAGTGTCCACACTGTGACTACAGAGCTCTAGTCAAATTAAAACTACAAGTACACTGAAGGGTACTCTCCTAACTGAAGAAGAAATGTAAAATATACACGGTCTAATGTTACTGTGATGTCATCCTAGTACATATACAATATTCTCGTCTATTTCGTGCACTGTATTTGTTGTTTATTTATTGTTTTTCTTTTCTATTTATGTCGGCATACTTGCTACAATGAGTCTAGTTAGTTCTGTAATTTATTTGTCCTATTTGTGTTCTATTTTTCATACTTGGCTTGTTTGATACGACAATATTAGAACTGGAAATAAATTTCATTTTTGTTTCTAATTTATGTGCGCTTCATCAATCTGGACATGACAATATTTATAACCGGACATGTGTACCGCATGTATCACTTAAATAACACATTAAAGTTAAGAACGGTACTAGCGTCGCTTGTGGGAAACCACTGCAATTCTTATATTCTGTGGAGCGTATGTGTACGTATCATGAGCTGTCTGCTTGTGTGCAGTCATCTAGGTGTACGTACCTCCAGCAAGACTTGGCCCAGTTGAATGCTGGCACACACTGATATGTCTGCTTCTGCTGCAGT
>PNEQ01044872.1:0-12462 GCA_003012365.1 Medauroidea extradentata | reverse complement strand
CATGAAGAAAAAACGTTTTAAATGACCGCCATTATGAAAATATGAACTAAGTACATATAAGTCTAATCAACTTTGTCTACTGCACTATATTTTTATCAAGTTTGATTACATTAGCTCCGTATGTTCGATTTTTTAATGTGGAGGAGAAATTGAGAAATACACAAACGGACAATGGAAAGTAGACTTAAAGAAAAAGAAGAAAAACCTTCGAGGTCCTGCATACGTGTGCACGTCATTGTGGTACCCGTTTTCCCATGCCTCCGAGAGGTGCGCCGAGATTCGGGCGTTACCAGATTATTCGAAAACTGCTCAACGCACATGAGTGATGTCTGCTTAGGAATATTATTCAAAGATTACTATACATGTGTATACCGATTTCTGGTTCAACAGTAATCATTAAAGCATATTGTAAAGCGGCCAAAATGGAAAGAAATGGGTGTTTTAGCGGTGCTTTTCGAGCATTGAAATCTTGCTACAGAATCTTCTATAGGGTGCAGATGTATACAACTCACCTTTATCGTCAAAATTACAGTTATGTCTCGTAGAGGTGAGTTTCGGCGAGAAGACAGAACGCCAGTTAGTTACTTGCGCCTAGAGGCTAGGGTAATGAGTGATGTGCATGCTTTCTCGAACTTCAGTTTCCGCATTTGTAGATCTCGAACGCGCAAAAGACGTCCACGTAGATACCAATTTATCAAAAAAATAACTTAATTTTTTTTACTTTGCATAAGAGATTGTAACTTTATTTTTAATACTTAAATTTTGAAAGATATATAACATATATTTTAATCTATATTACTGTATTTATGATTTATTCTAGTTTAAAACAATTTAAAATGCAATACATTACATTTTAAATGTAAAAAAAAGTCAACGTATTTTTGTAATATAGCTGTTGAAAGTCACTGCTACTTGTTTTATAAAAAAGCACTGCTCAGCATCGCCTTCATTTATTTATAACCGAAAACGGGACGGCAAATAATAATCCGTGACTTATCCGATACATTTAGAACGTTTAGGAATACGGTTGCGAGATAGGACACAACCCTTGCGCTTCTGTGTCGCGAGATGGTAGTACATTATTCCTGTACAAACGGGTAAACCGTATATTACCGCTTGCCTGCCGAAAATCGTATTTAACAATACGAGAGTCGGAAAACACAAGAAAATGGTACTTAAAATAAAACTTTAAGATGGCGAGAATGTTAAGTGATAAGCTACAAGCTTTTAAAAATCTTAAAACTATTAATAAATAAGAAACTTAATGTATTGTAGACAGTTTGCTAAATAAAGGCTTTAGTATAAAATTTATGCGCAACATCTGTATCAGCATAGTTTGCTCAGGTGGCAAGGCGCTCGGTCGATAAGCAGTTTATTCGGGTTCGAATCCCGGCCGATACGAAGTTGTTTATTTTTATTTTTTTTTAAATTACACAGAATATTATTAGTGGTAGTGGGATTACTTTAATTTTAGGAAATATCGTTTCTACACATTAAAATAACAAGATATTCGACCGTTACGATGTTATAATCAACTGTTTGTAAAGAGTACAAACTAACTGATTTTCGCTGTAAATAACATACAAAACATGTAAAATTATTTTTTTGAATGTTTTACGTTCTGTGAGAAATGTTTTTACTTTTTTTTGCTAACATTAAAATAATAAATATTGTGTCTAGAACGATAAAATTTTGTCGTCGCGTTCAGATGCACATATCTTATTTTGTGGTTTTTTAGATATTAAAATGACACAAGTTTAAACAATTAATTTTCCGGGATAATTTTTAACGCTCAGACCAACATGTTATACTCAATTAATATTTACTAATGCATCTTCGCTTTTCATTTTGATGCATATAAAATAACAATAACGCAGTGTAAACATTATTAATATAGGCATTCTAATTTGTCCACATTGTCCTATGCAAAAAATTTGGATTAATTAGTAAAAATTTTGCATCACAAAAAAAACATGTTTTTTTAGAAACAACTAAACATATGCGATATATTTACTATCAACATATTGTAAAATAAAAGCACATTTCAGACGTTGACAGTTGACAGGCAACATATTTTAAAACCGCTCGCGCGCTGTATCAGTGTTATTCTGAAGCCTTAAAAAATTTTCAAAAACACCTTTTTATTTCATATATTTCAAAAACAAATGGTAAGGTAAGTGAGCTTTACGTATTGTCGACACCTAGGTTATTAGAGACTGTTTCAAAATGTAATTACTGGATACAAACAAAGTTTCGACTGAAGCATGAATTTCACTTTGCTAGAGATGTGTGTTCAATGAAATGATAGAGCCATTGCTTGAAGTATGATCAAGTAATAACCTGTGACAAAAGAAAAAAAAAACTTGTCGGTTTAGTGCGTTAGAGGCGATGAGAGACCTAATTTACGTGCCACTGTTACCGTGACAATACCTTAGTTTTTAGTATTTAGTTGCGGCGTAATAATATATTATATTTTAAGAGTGATTGCGAATTTTGTTTTGAATATAATTCCACGTGTCCGAATAATATGCTAATATAACATTTCAGGTCATAATCAGCAGAAAAATATGAACGGAAACACTGCGATCGCGTGGCTACTGTACCTACTGTTTTAACTTTTAACAAGAAATAGTTATTGAATATTTTAATTGTGACCGTTATAATCCGTGATTTTCATCTCTCTGTTACTGTAAATATTTTGTAAACAAATTCAAATGCTAAATAATACGTTTCAAAAGTACAAAGTTTAACGTGTTCTTGTTATAGCCGTGGTAAATCGTCAGCGCTCATCATGCCTTCATTTGTTTCTATACTCTATCCATTCCAAGATTGCAGCTTGTGTCACTCCGCCTGTTCCCGCGCTTGAACGACATTGGCTGTGCAACAAACCGCCGCACCACCTCCGCGTGTTTCGTGAGCTGTCGACTGGCGACAAGTGGAGAAACGGAACCGCGCCTCGCTGTGGAGGAAATGGAATCACGATGGACGTGGCGTCGTCGCCTAAGTCGTAGTTAATACATCCCATGCACATATAGTATTTCATGCGCACAGAGTGATATTATATTACAGAGGATTAAAAAACGCTACTAAACGATAAAATTACCTATCATGAAGTAAAACACAGCAATTTAGTGTAGGACCTATTTCCTGTCGCAACAACACTGTTAACTGACCCGGCAACCAATGGTCGAGAGCTCACCTGTGACATTGTTTATTTCTGCTGCAACCTTGGAATGGATACAGTATAGTCTGGCGCGGGCCGACGAATAATAAGCAGTGACTTACCTGACACCATCTTGGGACACGGCGCAAACACGTCTAGGAATACGCTCAGCGAGTAAGGTCTCTGTCGTTGCTTTTCTGGCGCCTGAGATGGTAGTGCTTATGTAGGCCCTAACTTTTTGTTTAGGAATACCGGCCTGAGTGTCTCATACCTAAAAACTACCACAGTTTTAGCCATTGTTTAACGTGAGAAAACTATTTTTAATGGTAACTGGAGGAATGAAATGAGTACACGCACATGTCACAATCTTTGAAAGCTATTAGACCTGACTCAGAGTTTTATAAACAAGCATTATGAGAAAACGCATCTCGCAACGAGTTGCAGTATTTGAACCTTCTCCTCCTACTTTTATACGGGATCAGTGGCGCAGAGTGGGTGTGTTGTAAGGTAAGCTGTACTTCACGACGACTGTACAAATTCATAAGTTGGCTATCCGTAGTGACGAGGCACGAGTGTGACGCCACATATAATAGGCAACTCTCAAATTTGTACAGACTTCGCGAAGTACAGCTTACCTCGGAATACACCCACGCACGCCACTGTAAGATGTATTTATAAAAACGCAATCTTAGTAGAAATGTTCATAATGGCTTTCTACCTTACCATCCAACTGACCCGAGTAAGTTTATGTCTCTTTCCATCAAAACTTATGTACGAGCCAGAACGTGAGGACGCCAGAGTCTATTCGCTGCTAGTTTAATGTATCTTGTGCTCTTTTTTTCAATGTCCTGAAAACTAAGATTAAATAAGTGTTTACAGGTTCATAAAACACCTAATCATAATTTTAATCCCACGTGTTTATTCGTACTGTAAACCGGAGTCGTTTTGATAATGTGAGGTAACTTTGTCCACTCAATTTAGGTATTTACGTCGTTTAGTGAAGAAAGTTCCAAACATTAACGGTATGTATCACAATCATTTTTTTAAACATTAGGCTTCAACTGTCTATTTATTTACCAAAATAACCCTAAGCTAATATTTTGAACAGTCAGGGTAACCCCGGTTTACGATACAGCAATATTTTCCTTTTCCACAATGCAAAAACATAATTTTTGTCCAAAAGTGAAATCGTGAACAGTAACTACGCAAGCATCATAATTTAACGGGTCGATGTCAGTTCTACGACCTCGTCAGTTGACAGAACGCATTTTCTTCTCCCCCTTACACTGGGGGTTGTGAAGGGGGAGGTGGCACATGTAGGGGAGGTAGGCAGAGTTGTTAGTGGAAGGAGTAAGGGGAAGCGTGCGGTGAAATGACGAGGTCGTAGAAGTGGCCGAAATCCGAATCAAACACGTAAACTCCTCTCCTTGCACTTGGCAGGCTGTGATGGACGCGTGGTGGGGAGAGCCACAGCTATGATGCTGCAGGAGGTCAGCGGGTCCCGCCCGTCGACGGCAGGTCACACCGAGTCCAAGGACGCCCAGCTGGGCCGGCACGCCCGCGGGAAACCTCCCTCGCCACGCTGTCTGTCGGTGTCCATTTATCCCGTCCCGGCAAGTGTCACGGTATAGACTTGCAGATACAAGTACCCGTAACACCAGCCAACAAAGATGTCACCCACACACCTGTCGATTTTACGTTATATTCTGACAGCAGACTAAGGGCCGATGCAAAGTCACGCGAGGGAAATCTTGAGGAAAAGATAAAACTGAGGAGAACGTGGGGAAAATCTTGGGGTAAAGGTGAAGCTGAGGAGAACTTGAGTAAAGTGAGTATTTTTAGTTTGTATCTCACAGTCAGGAAATTGAGGTATCTCAGTTGAGGTGAAGTGTTACCGCAATATTCGCGAGAAAAATCATTTCTCTTCATGCATCGACTTGCGAATGTACCTCAAATGTATATTATTTTCCATTTATAACACACAAAACTTACGTAACGGCGACTTGATCATTTATAGGGCCTATTTGGTGTTTCGCATACTGTAAAGATTTAAAAAATATAAAAAAATAATAATAATACGTTGTTCATTTTGTTTATAAAATGGTATCGTAACCATTTTGTTTGAAAACGGGTGCGACATCACTTTCTAGTAATAATGTACGACTATAAATTATGTCGTAGACGCCAGTACGGTCTACCCTTTACGTCATGGTTATGTCCCCCTTATAAAATATTACCAATAAATTCAAAATAAGAATATTGTTCTCCCCCATGTGGCATATGTATCACTGCCATGACTGATTTGCCGCTTCAGAAAATCTTAAGGTAAGTCTAACGACCCCTTAAAAATGTCTCATCCTCACATTTCACTCACTTTTCGTTTTTGCAATGAAAATTTCTCATATTTCACTCAGAGAGGCTTTGGATTTTACTCAATACGACTGTGCAATCGGCCCTAAGACTACAAGCTGTTGTTCGCTCGCTCTACGTCCTCCACTGGACCTACAGTGTCGCGGATTGTAGCGGGAAACATTTTGAGCCAACAATTAAAAGTTCTTCGGTAGAGTGACCAGAGAATGTAAACCAGTTGAATACGTAAATGACGTCACGTTAAGACTGGTGAGCAATGCTCGGGTATGTATACAGGATATTGTAAAATTCCATGTCAATATTCTATGGAAACAATCCTCACGTGTAGAGGAACAAAAAGTGTTATGCGAACATAGGTCCAAAAACGCACCGTATCTGCGCTACAGTTGGCATACATGACGTATGGTTGATAGCGCACGGGTAGGATCATATCATTACAGCAGTACATAACATGTTACTACGCCACTAACACACAGACAGTAGGAACAACTGTGACACAGCAATATGATACTGCCAGCGCGCTATCGACCATACGTCATGTATGCCAACTGTAGCGCAGAAACTGTGCGTTTTTGGACCTATGTTCATGTTACACTTTTTGTTCGTCTACGCGTGAGGATTGTTTCCCTAGAATACTGACATGGAATTTTGCAACATCCTGTATAGATCACCGGAGTCTACAATAACGCGAATTTTGCATGTCTCTGGCGGGCAGGTGGTGCAGAGAGCAGCATACCAGTCAGCGACTTGCACCTAGAGGCTAGTGTGAGGCGAGATTTGCGTGCTGTCTCGTCATTACTGCTTCCGTACTTCTATGCCTCGAACACGCTAAATATGTCCAACCAGACGGCCATTTTAGTACTTTGGATCGAGCTTTATATCATAGCAAGTGAAGAACATGGTGGACCTTGTCCATTGCCAAGTGTTTTTTTATACTTGCCCTTTTCATCAATATCTTCAGTAGATTCGCCATAAAGACTTCTCCTTTCACATTCACGCTACATAGACTAAGTCTACGAGGATTATAAAAGCCATTGGTAGAGACACTGTAAAATCGCGAAAATTTTGAAAATAGCCTCCAATAAACTGTATTATATTAACGGTGACACGTGTGAACATTTTTGGGACGAATCACACACGCTGTGTGTCCAAGCTGTGCAGTTCTAACTGGGCCTGTTGTAGAGAGAAACAGCGCTACAAATAAACGATAGCCAATGTTGACACGAAACATTCGGTGTTATATACATCACGTTGGAGCCTAGCAAACAGTCAACTATTTCCGCGATTTTCCAGTGTCTCTAGTCATTGGTGAAGCGTGATCGTGTTCCAAGGCAAGCTCTACTAAAATCCGACTGAACACTTCTAGCACATGACATTAAGAACCCTATTCAGCACGCGCTTGACGCTGCGTGTGAGGTACGGAATCTGGCTGGCGATAAGGTATATACTGGCTGGTGTGTCAACAGTAGTTTGGCCTTTATGCCCGGGTCTCGAAAACGGCGTGCAGTGTTTCGAACGACGGCGTTCTCCTATGGGACTTCAAGCAGTGACCCTATTATTTTATTTAAAGTCCAAAGTTAAGTCCAACGCATGCTTCCCTATTTTCGTTTTACGAATCCGGTAAGTATTTTTTACATGAAAGCAGTCTGAAAAAATAAACTTTTTGGCCATTTTGGGTGCCCTGAAACAACCATGCTTCTAAGCATGATATCTAAAAAAACTAAAACAGAGAAGCACAGTTTTAAATGCGTTTTCTTTTCGTAGATAATATATCGAACACACGTTCAGTAGTATCTGATTTGATTTATTTGCATCCTTTTTTTACGTTGGGATTTGTCAAATTGGGCATTTGTTCATGTTTAAAAAAAGTAGGCAATTTACAGAAGTTTACAACAGAAGTAGATAACACAATGTGAGGTTCTAGCCAACCCAATAAAATCTCTTATCTCTTATTAAAACTTTCTCGTAACACGCTGCAACAATGCTTGCTCGGCAGCTGTATAGGGCTTTAAAGAAGGAGAGTTGCTGAGACCAAGGTATGTTAATGGGGGGATTGTAAGTCATTCGGGATAACGTGAGCACAAAAAACGTAACCTATGAAAAATATCACTAGCCGTTACTGCATATAAATCAACATTTAACTATAGTTGCCTTCCTGCTTGTATGGTTGGTAGTGAAATTACGCAATATAGTTCCGTACCTATTTAAATACAATTCTAAAACAAAATGAACCGAAATCGACAAAAATTGAATTTTATATAATTAATACATTTTTTTTTATTAAACTGTACCCATTCATACTGACTGCGCAATTTATCTTACACGGGCAAACATCAAGTGACGTGTCCAGAGAGGTTAGA
Organism: Medauroidea extradentata; assembly: GCA_003012365.1. Lineage (NCBI taxonomy): Eukaryota > Metazoa > Arthropoda > Insecta > Phasmatodea > Phasmatidae > Medauroidea > Medauroidea extradentata. The sequence goes on along the minus strand of PNEQ01044872.1, from coordinate 4,569 downwards.
CATGTATCGTCGTTAGCCGTTACGCGCGCAAAGATACGAATTGGGTGAACATATAACTTTAGCAGGGCATTCTTTTGTGCTCACTGTATCCCGAACCAGCTATATCATCTTCGTTTCTTGTACTCTACTGGCTGGAGAGTCTGTCAGTCAAATGGTTTCACACAAGGCTAAGTTAGTGTACAGTCACTGCTTAGTTCTGGATCACTCCGCAGTTCGCCACTGATAACAGCTGGATAGATCGCTCGAAGACTTTCGTAGACGAGTATCTTCCTTCGGTATAGGTAGGCTGACGTCGCACTGCCAGGTCTGACGGAAGGTGTCCTAGGAACGTTCATTCGCCAGCCAGCAGAGCTTTGATGGCTGAGTAACACTGTAAACACTCCCTACAAAAATTAAAGAGCAGTGGTGGCATACGCTAATCGATTTATCACGGGGAACGGCCATTAGTTACACAGAGCCTAGGCATTTTTGTTTTATCTGGCGAAGAGTTGACAAGAACTTGATAAGTGGTCCGTCGAGGCAAAAAAAAAAATGACAGGTGAATGAAATATGTTTGGCAGGGGCAGAGGCAAGATGCTAGACGGGAAAGCGGCACACTTATTACAGGGACATTTCTCAATCAGCGAGTGCTACCAACAGAACGGAAGAAGTTCTCTATTAGAGAAGTACAGAACGTTTATATACGGACAACTGACAGTCCTGTTTATGAAAATAAAATATTTGAAAGTAAGGCTTCCGTACAGTGTTTATACCTACATACGGAAACCGGAGTTTCTTTTGTTTGCAGAACAACGGGTAGTGGATGGGTGGGGTGAGCAGGATGAGGGCAGGAGGAGGGGGGGGGGGGCAAATACATAAGGACCAGAAACCAAAAGTGGCCCGGTATTGGACGGAATTTTTAAAAATTGTATTTACGTTGGTATGTAGCTTCACGTAAACATTAAAAAATTCTATACAAAACATGGTTTCACTCTAGGAAACTACTGATTGGTCAAATTAGTAATATAAGTAGGCTACTTCATGTCATAAAGTGAAGCTATTATTATCATTATCTTCCTTTATTGTGATATTATATGAAACAAATGTTCAAGAGAAGGCGTTCTGAAAATATGCATGAACATCTAACGTCCTCGCTAACTACTTATAAATGCAGTATCAGTTACCAATGTTGTTACCACGCGTAATTATATGCACGTAAGCAAAGTGGCCACTCCAAAAGTAACCATGGGCAGTAGTTTAACAATTTTCTATTTTCCATGCACCACAGATCATTACTTACTTTCCGTCATTTGAGGATTTTCATATTTATTTAATACAAACATTAAAAGGCACTGTTTCAACTACTACTTCCGGAGACTTCTGAATACGCGGAACATTAAGCTGGAGCGCAGTATTTTCGTTGTAGTCTTTTCTTTATATATACGACTGAAAGAGGCACTCCTACTAATGTTATTTATTAAATGTAAGGCATCAACTTTAACGAGAACTTCGATGATTTTTTTTAACAAGTTCGGAGTTCTTACAGACAATGCAGTCTGAAAACCGTATTTTTAAAGCAATTCTGAGAGGCACCAAAAGTATGTTTGTAATAGGCATGAATAAATTTTAAAAACATGCAAGCATAGTTTGAAGCGAGTGTTCTTTTAATCGATAAATGTATCGCGATTAAGACTGCCGAATTTGCGTTACAAAAAAAAAAAAAAAAAAAAACAAGAACACGCTTGACAAGCTAAAACATCGATTATACGCCAGACAACGACTTTACCTTAGGTAAGTGAAGTAAAGAGGTTTTGGCCAGCTTTTCTTGGCGCTGGTGAGAGGTGACATGAAGCATGGAACAGCTCTGAAGTTAAGGGGGGGTGGGAAACTTGAGATCCCCGAGAAAACTCGCCGTCCAGCGGTATTGTCCAGCACAATTCCCACATGCGAAAATTCGGGGACCGACCCGCAAGGAATAGAACATAAATCACCTTGGTAGAATATTTTAATTACTTCCGGAACAACAATTTGGGTTTCATTTGTAATATTTCTTATTTTTCCGAAGTGTTAAGTAATTTACGAAATTGCATTTACCTAACGAAACAACGCCGTTGAATGACGTATATCGCGAAAATGTTTTGTTCTAACATACCCCTGAAAATGCTGTAGTTTCTTGCTACATGCATGAGTGGGTGATATACGTCTGACGCAACGTAGCTGTCCGCACACCAATAACAGACGTCAAATACTACAACAGCAGGATTCTTACTGGCTCAGTCAAATAGGGCAACAGCTTCACGTACAAGTGAAAGCCAGTAATCTTCCAGTAAGATAAACGTGTGTTGAAACTCAGCAAACGGTCAAGTTTACCGGCGATAAACCATCATCTCTAGGTACTGCAAAATAAAGTACAGTGAATATGCACAGCGAAGTTTCTCTTGCAACTCCTTGCCACTACAATAATAACCTACAGTCTAAAAAGCGTTACAAAAAAATTGCCACATTATATTTCTTAGAACAGAAAAAACCAAGTCACAGAGAACTTATTAAGTGGAACAGATTACATCCGCAATTTTCCCTGAATTTTTTCCCTTCTTCCGAGTTGTTGAACTCGGTGGTCGCAGAGAAGCTGACATTCACTTTCATGCGAAACAAGTTAGAGGCGACTTTCGCAAAACCTGACCACGAAAAACGGACGCGGTGTGTGTAACCTGACGTCATTAGCGGAGGCAACGAACCATAACGGCCGGCATGAACGGCGAGTTGGCACACGACTTCGTCGCAGGCTGCAAAACACTGCTCTGAATTACATATATCTTGATCCAGGAAAAATTCGCAGGTTCACTGACCTGTAGGCTAGCCTGCAAGAGCATCTGAGAACTGAATCAGATAGCAGATGTTCAGTAACTGCTTGCTGTTAAAATGATATAGACCTGTATTAGTTACATTTTTATTATTGGCTCAGAAACTTCCAGGAGATGTTAAATAAGTAAAAGACCAGTTGCGAACGTGACACAAACTTACAGTTGATGGAATTCTACCTTGTGCCCAAATGAAAACGCGAATTTTTCAGGTCTCTACATATATCTCACAACTTTGAATCCGTGTTTAGGCTACTACACTTTCAAACTGAAAAGAAGAAATTAACCTCAACTGTTTATGGTATTTACAACAAACAGTGAAGAGAAAAAGTTTTCGTTGAAATCGCAGTGAAAACGTAATAATTATTTTTGTGATCTTAACTCACTAATAGACAGTGATGCCTATGCGAGTCGCTCATGCCAGACTCTCAGAAAAGAAAGTCCGATTTTATAAACTATAAAAAGAAATAGTATATTGCATTCCAATTGGAGGTGAGTGCGCTATTTTGGCCAGCTCTTAACATCGAGGTCTTCAACGCTGGTGACACGAGGTGAATATGGAGAGGCGCCGGAATGAAGATCCCCGTATTTTCGCATGTGGGACTCGTGCCAGCGGCGTGTTTTCTCGGGAAGCTCCCATTTCCCCCGCTCTTCCTATTCCGGAGCCGCCCTCTTGTAGGGACTCATTCCTGGCAAGCAGATGCCTACAGGTATCCGGAGTATGATGCCCTGGCCCTGGGGTACCCTCCCCTTACGATACTATTAGAGATGATGGTACATCGCGAACATGTGTCGTGCCAACATACCCTTGAATACGTTGTAGTTTCTTGCAACATATAGACGACATTGAGCAGAAAAGAACCAAACCACAAATTAATCAATTTGAAGATAATCATACCACGTAGAAGAAGAAGGTCCGAAGTATGTCTAATAAAAAGAAGTACTAAATCACAATCTTTCACGAAAAATAAGAGCCCGGAAAAAATGGTTAACACAAGGCTCAGATATACACAGAAAATTAACTTTGACCTTGAATATCTCAGCTCCAGTTAACTGCGGGTTGGTTCCATTCTGCTTAGTGTCGTCCATATGTGATTGCTAGCGACTGCTGATTATCGCAAAAAAAGTTTTGCCCCACTTTGTTTCGGTGTCTTACGTGATTACGTAAACGTCTGCAGGTCTGCTTCGTGGTCAGTGATTGGACGTTTAAACTCACACGAGTCGTGGGGTTTCACCCGCAAATCATAGACGTGCCCAGTAACCTTGCTGTGATTGGCTCAGTGAAATGAGAGTAGTCTCTTCGTACAGGCTCGCTGCCCTAACCGCGAAGTAGAACAGCAGGTGTGCACGTAAGACACTGAAACAATCTGGGACCAAAACTCTTTTCTCGAAGATCAGCAGTCTCTACTGATTGCCTGAAGTACGTGTGACACAAAGCAGCTCCTGTCGACACGCATCAAATATTACAATTTCGTGATTCTTACTGGCTCAGTCAAATAGGGCAACAGCTCCAAGTACAAGCTAAAGCCAATAATCTTCTGGTGAGCTGAACGTATGTTGAAACCCAGCAAACAGTCTAGCTTTCCCGTGATAAACCATCATCTCTAGATATTATATATAACCGAATGTTTGTAACGTATGTGTTCCTATACCATTCGTCCTATTGCGATGAAACTGGTGAGTTGTGCATGTGCCCGCGAAGGTTTAGGCTATGTCAAAAAACTTTATA
>PNEQ01044871.1:0-12462 GCA_003012365.1 Medauroidea extradentata | reverse complement strand
AGAGCAACACTGACGGTGTTGTGTCGAGGAGGGCAGTAACTGGTGACTTAAGGAGACTGTCTACCTGGTGATTCAAGAGAAGAAGTGCTTCGAGAGTTCGCTATTGGTCCTGCTCGGAGGAGGTGCTAAGCTTGTGCAGAGAGGCTGGTGAGGGCATCTTGGTGATGTCAGGAAGACATCTTGGTGATGTCAGGAAGACATCTTGGTGATGTCAGGAAGACGTCTTGGTGACGTCGGAGTCTACTGCGAGGCTACAGGCACATACCTTCGGAGCAGTACTGGGTGAGACAAGAGGGCTTCTGCTGCGAGTCGACAGGTGAAGAAGAAGGTGCGCGACGGGAGTCGAACCGAAGACTTCAAGAGTGAAGACAGTGGTGCACTCTGGGTGATGCACTGTACATGGTGAGCCATCCTCCCTTAGGACTTTTAAGGTTGTACATTGTCATTTGAGTAACTGTTGATTGGATATATGACAGGATTTTGTGATTTGTAGTGTTTAATTAATTAATGGTAAATATTCTTGTGCTTTAATTTTCTAAGTTAATTAACGTTCTGTGGAACAGTAATAATTGTGTGCGTAATTAATTGTGTTGTGAGAGTTATATTTGATTACTGTTTTGTGTATTTCATAGCTTTGTGAGCTATTAAATCCAGTACTTGATTTAACTCTTTTATTTATAATTATAAGACCTCTATCCCAAAAGAACTCATGGGAATTGCCCACATTGAAAAGTTTGTGTGCTCCCCAAACTTGTAACAATATGATGGCAGGGGCAACGTAAATCCGAGATTATCCCTTCCCTCCTTTTTTTACTTTAGTTACAATGATAAAGTGTGCTTGCAGGTCCTCATACTAAGGATGGGGAAATTTTAATGTCTTTTTCACTGCAACATGCCTGTCGCATGTCGCTTCAGCAACCGTGTCTAAATGTGCAGGGCTGGGCCAACAACAGTGACAAGCTGTTTCGTACCATTGATACGTGCGGCAACTTGTGTCACTATTTGTTACCCTATGCCTGTACCTTAAGCTCCTGCAGTTTAGAAGTATCGGCAAGCTGCAATATGTTACTATAATTATTATCATTAAATCCAAGTCGGCATGAGAATTTTTTAAAATTAACTTATTTTATGTACTGGTTCCACAAAAATCATTGGATCAGAACAAAGGAATAAAAGCATAATTTTATGTACGTTGGACTAAAGAATAAATAAACGTACTATTTCCTTTTAATTAAATAGAATTTGGTGATGGGAATGAATGTTAGTATTTATTGAAATTCTTCAAATAATTATATTGCTTTTGACATCTAAATATCCTATAAAATAAACTAACAGTCAGCTAAACATTTGATTGTAATATTTTACACAGTATGTTTACGCCAACACACAAAAGTTCCGTTTCCAAAACCTCACTTTGTAAACTGAGGTTTCGAGGAAATGTTTTATACCATACATGAAATGTCAGTTTGGGAAACTTAAGTTTGAGTGTGTCGGAAACAACTGCACGTGTCAAAATAAGTGAAGACTTATTCTGATTTGAACAGTAAAGTAAGCAAACAATATAGAAACTGGCTGCTTCTTGGTCATACGACATTTGTGTTGTTGGTAGCAACTTGTCACAGTGATAAATTAGTGTTGCAACTACCTTCGCTACTTCATACGTTCTTACTCGTTGGTTGTGTCAGCATAGGTCTGACCACAGCAATGGACATCAATAACGTGTGTACAAGCACTTTACACTTTAAATGCATTTACTAGATATCATCAAGGTTAATGAGAACGTAATGAAAGACCATTATTTTTAAATTATTACTCATTAAACTTATGTTTTTTTATTCAGAAGTGAGGCCCTCTATAATACGAGGCCAGGGATTAATGCCTCTTTCAGCCAACCCCTCCATTTTCCCAATTGACTTTGCCGTGGTTTTTTCTACAATGTGCCGACCTTCGTAACATAGTCGGTTAGGCGCCAGTTTACAGTGTGAGAGACCCTGGGTTTGAATCCTGGCTTGGGCATGAATGTTATGTTGTTCTTTCACCTTCCTTCACCCTAATCTACTCTTAAGAACTCGTTATTAAAGGGCCGTAAAACCCTCTCATCACCTTTTCTAAATTGCAATGCAAAGTAATGGCTTTTAATTTTCCTTTTTGATTTCTGGAACAATTTGTTTTGCATTCCTGAATTTATTGCACATACCAGAACAAAATAAATTTCCATTTAGGTGTCATTGTGACCCGTAGTTACCGTACATTTCACAAGCACCACACTGAAATGTTTATGATGCACGTGCATGCCTGGCTTGCGCAGCGAAGATGGAGGATGGATAAACAAGTGAGGTCGGCCTGCTGAGTTGCATCTCCACTCGCATGCCTCGCTAGCAACATTCAACCACACGGAACTAGCCAGATATTTTACAGTGGAATTATTAATGGCTAAGTAGCTATGAATAACTACATTATAAAGCTAAGTACTAATCTAAAGTATAATGTGATGGATTTCAAACTAAGCAGACACAATTTTTGCATGCCTTTTATCCACAAAGTAATTCAATTAAATTTTTTTTTTATATTCTGTCAAAATTATCTGAAGTCTGGAACATTGAGGTCCAAGTTATTGAGGGTTCACTGTAATGCAAAAGCCCTGAAACCTTATGGCCACAGACTTGGAGAATCATAAACTCTGAAATGGAAATAAAATACATTTTAACTATCAGGTGACATTTACTCTAAACAAAATTTTGATCATGATAGCATAGATGGATTATTTTGAAAGAACTGAAAGTATTTAAACCATACCATGTTCGCAGCCATCTCACAAACCACTTTGCTGACGAATGTCAACAATGGAGCACAATAACGTGAGCTAACACAATAAACCACTGTCTGCAGTAAGATAAAACAGAATATAACGGGACAAGCAAACACACAGACAAACTGGCTAGGTCTGCCACCGCACATGCGCGGAGAGTGAGAGTTCGTAAGGCGGGGGAGAATACCAAAGAATGGAAACATATGTGCTAGAGCACAGAAGAATCACATAAGGTGTTCACGACAACATAGAAGGTATAACCTACTTATTAATGTTGGTCACGTAATCAGACATACTCAGTCATTGGGTGTCTGTTGTTCCGAGACTATATAAATCCGGAGAGTAGTATGTTGGTGGCCTATTTTTAAAAATGCAACGAAATCTTCATAAGCTGTACATTTCAGTCGTTGATCTGGCAGACCTGCATTATTATACCAGATTAGAATTGTGCAGAAAATCCTTTTGTACGGGAAGAATGTATACGATTGTGTGCTAGTTATATATACTGTATGAAAATGTTAAAACTAACTCAAAAAATTTACATAGCAATAAGGGATTGTGAAGTAAATGTTCTATGACAATCGCTGCTTTTTTCATTAATCAACAATTTGCTATATATAACTAAATTATAATTGTTAAAATTTATGTCTAGAAGGCCATGTTTTTAATAATTATGTAACTTATTCCATACCTAAATTTAGTTCTCTGGTGACATTTTTACATTGTGAACTCATCCAGACTTCTTGTCCAACATAACTACTACATTCTGACAAGTTTTTGGTGAAAATTCACTCTACTGCCTTACAACATATTTTCTTTAATGTACACACACGGTAGCCTATGTTTACTTTTTGTGTATGCTTTCCTGTGCTGCTGGCTATCTACACTGCTCCCAAGCAAGGTAGACCTGAGTGGATCTGGCAAAGATATAGAGTTGAACATTTAGAGATGTTGCAGACCTGTAGACTATGCTTACATGAGATTCTTGCCTGATTTTAGAATGTGTACTCTATCGAGAAGATCAAGTAAGGTTTACGTAAGCATGTGAGGGTAACGCTTGGACCCAAGGCCTAGTAGCTTAACACTCCAGGAGTATGCCGCCGGCACCCATGTGTCTAGGCAGCACCAATGTAACCTCCTCGCCAAAAGGCAAACCCAAAATGAAATACAGGGCATGAGGTAGTAGAGAAAGTGAGCTTTTAACAGGAAACAAAGGTAAGAAATTACAATCATGAAGTAGCTGAGGTACATGTAACAACATATTCGCTGTTGTCCATACAGAAGTCTTCCAAATCCAGAGTTCTGGTATGGGCTACAGTCGCCACATATTCATATGTTGCAAGGGGGCCGGGCTCACAATATGACGAATCTGTATGCATCGGTCGGCAGGTTCTGAAACACTTCAACTTCGTCTGGGGTTCTCGAAGATGTGGCGAAAGTGGCTCGAGTACACATAATTAGAAAAAGAAGAAGACTCAAATAAAGCTGGAAAACGAAGGTAAGGTGAAGATGAGTGATAATGGAAAGGTGCACAACCGGAAAAGTCCCTAACAGCTCCAGAAACATAGTGATTAACAAAACTCTATCTAATTTGCCATGGTTTTAACATTTAAACACAATAACCAATCTAACTGTTTATTACCTTTAAACTACACACCTAAGAACAAATTATTTCTACTAACATATGGCTTAATATAAGAAACATGTTGTTTCCTAATTTCTCTTTTAGAATTTGGTTTGCTTAAAAATACAGTATTTGGCCCTAGAAATGGTTTGATACAATAAGGCCCTTTGAATTTTTAGATAAATTTCGAACGAATCTGTGCCACTGCATCTGCCAGAACAAAAATTCTGTAAAGCACCCAATCAAATGTGAACTAATTTTAACTTTATTTGCAGTGGTAAGTCTTAGGTCAACAGCACTAAACTTTCTTCCGTCAAGTTCACTATCACTGAGCGAGGTCATAGAAGAGGGTAGCCCCACATTTTCAGGAGTGGATGAAAAATGTGGCAGCCAAAGAAAGGCACATAGAGAGGCTGACCTGTAGATCTATGTTCAAAACAGTGAAATCCAAAATAATGAACTCCAGGGGCCTATATTGGAAAATACAGCTTGAGCATTTATAAAAGAACTACTTTGAGTGCTCATGTTCACATACGAACTAGCTTATGTGAAAATCTTAATGCTCATCTATTTTGAGTTCGAACAAAAAATAAATGTACAAAGTGGGCACCATTTGTCGATAAGATGATGGATATTCGAATTTGTATCTTGACTTGTGTTAAAACTAGGTCATTTTACCTTTTTGTAAGCATGATAGAAGAACCTTATTATTATCAGAAGCTATCTCAATGCAACTAACTCAATTAAACACAGAAGGAAATGTAGTAATTGAAAAAACCAGAATTTGCTCATCATGTACTATAAATGTATTTTTGTACAGTCTGTACTATGCTACCTGCAGCGCTGCGGTAAAATGATTATGTGCAGGCAAAAATGTTTGTGTTAGAAACATCATGGAGGTAATTATTTTTTTTATTTTAACAAATACATGTTTAAATTCACACCATAAAATGAACTCTATTAATCGATAATTTATTTAATGTAATTTTCTGCCAAGTTAAATTGTTCTTCGTTTTCCATTTGTAGTGATGAAAAAACTAATGTTGCAATTGTATACGCACATAAATTACTCTTAAAATTAATTGTCTAGGCCTCACAAATATTTTGCTGCTCTTCTCCATTAAGTGACATTAATAGATACTGTATTTTCTTAATACCAAAGTGAAGTTTTAAAATAGATAACTTGTATTTGAACATGAAGCGTTACATATTCCTTTTAAATAGGTTGAATAACCTAACACAGCAAACTTTTTGATTAAGTCTGATGAAATGAAGGCTTAAAGAATCCAAAGCTTAAGTTTCATATTTTTCGCTTACAGTAAATGAAGTTATGTTAATGATTTCACATAATTAATTTGAGGGAGTCTAATTAATTTGAAGATTTTGTTGAATTTTACGTACGAGAACGAGTAAGTACATACTGTTAACATGTCTAAGTTTTTGTCCCAGTGTTTTACAGAAATAAAATGAACTGCCCTCATTAATTTTTTCAACTCTCATCATAATTATAAAATATTACTAAAAATTAAGATTTTATGTAATGAGCAAATAAAGTGGAAAATAACAAAAATTTATAGCATAACATAATTTTCCAAAACATTGTTGCTTGTTACACTGTCTGTGATTTGACAGTGATTGTATAAGTTTTATTTTACACGGTTATAACTATTCACAGATGAATAACAAAACATATATGAACACACAAATAATGGAAAAAACCTCTCGGTATGTTGATACAGCAATGGAACCTAACACATGGTTAACATTTTCCCTGATAAATCACCCACTCGAATTATAATATTTTACTTATTTAGAATGCTGTCTATATTATAGTGAATTTTTGTTAATAATTTACTCAGTTTTGAAAAGGCACAAATTTGTACATTTCAGTTAATTACAAAAATTTATTACTCATGATATGCAATGTCAGTGGCTTTAGTTAAAAAATATTCTGTATTAATTTTAAAATAGCTATGCAGTATAAATTAAAAGTTATGCATGTGTTGAAAAAATTGTGTAAAATAAACATACACTAGACCCCCGATTTTACGAACCCTGGATTTAACGAAGGTAGCGATTATACGAATACAATCTCAGGAACCCTCAAAAAATAACAAAATTATATGACAAAAAAAATTGTAAGGAATTACGTTGACAATGAATAAAACATACTGTATCTAATTTACGGCATTAAAATATCGATGGTGCAGATGTAAAACCTCGCATGTCAATTTTTGGCAGTATTTACATTTTTACACATTGTTCCTCGCCAATAACAAGAATGTCCAATAAATTAGTTTTTTCCCAAAGCGCATTTTATTGTATTGATGCAAAAAAAGGGCTGTAAAATTCCTTCCACGCCAGTAAGAATTCATCTCCAGTTTATTCGCCAATCTGAGCTCTTTCCAATTGTGACGTAAGAGGTTTTGCATCTTCACCATCGATATGAATTGTAGAGTTGCAGTTATTACTTGATAAGTCACAATATTAAAAATGAAACGAAAATAGTGAAAATCCATTAAAAAAATGTGGCAGTGACAGTTTGAAAACCGCGCGGCGGCGGCGGCGCCGCCTGTGCCAAGCCGGCCGGCCTGTCTCCAACTACGACGTATTAGGATCTATATTGAGGTCGTACTATAGACGCAAAGTTCCAGCGCATGCGCATATGCTCATTTAACTATAGTACAGCCTCCTTCTAGGCTGTTTCACCACGTCTTATATCTCTCTCGTCTCGCGCCGAATGAGTTTACTTTTTTACACGAACCCTATAAATAATAGCGTGATATTTTTCTTTATTGCGTTAATACCATACATACTTAAAACAATTAACTTGGCGCATAATTTGCTTAAACAATGCGTTACTGCATGTCGTAAAACGTGGGTTTCACAAGTGAGCACGATAATAGCTCGGCCTATTTACCAAATGTAGAAACATTTGTCTCCAGGTATGTCGAACTTGGAAAATAAATAGACGTTCGTGTATTACGTAATCTCGGAACTCCTAATTTATTTTTACGGCATATACTGACTGTGAAAGTGATTATTTTCAATCACTTATGCATGTAATTCTCGACGATTTTAGGTAAGAACGTCACAAAATGGCGTTTTTGGAACAATGTCGGTATATGCTACGGTGCCGCTATCTATCTCCAATCTTGTGAACGTTCGTACAGTTGCGCTATCTGTCCGCTCTGCACACTACTAGTATCTGCGTTCTCGTACAATTCATCAGCAACGTCAAGGGAATGTTTTTACGTTTGTTATATAAAACTGCGCAATGAATAAATACATCCGCTTATTCCTTCTTTCTTTGGTGAATAATTTACAAGGGCATTTTACTAGTAAGACATGCCAACTTTTTTTTTTCTTCCATTAAACGCTACGCAAATCCGTCTATTCGCTCATGAGAAGGCATTCGACAGCTCGGTTTTCTCTTTTTTTTTAGGACGAAGATCGATCATATCTATTGTTTAGCGGTGTTCTTTTGATCGTAAGACGTCTGTCTATTGATGTAAATTTATATTTCAACTATCACGTGCGTTATTTTTCCGTTATATGCTATGGAAGTTGGTCTAATCGCTCGAGAAAAGACACTTGGAATCTCGATTTTCTAATTTTTTTAGGAAAAGGATAGGTCATATCTATTGTTTAGCAGTGTTCTTTTGATCATAAGACATCTGACTATTGATACAAATTTATATTTAAACTATCACTTGCTTTATTTTTCCGTTAAATACTACGGGAGTTGGGCTATTCGCTCGAGAGAAGACACTCTGAATCTCGATTTTCTCATTTTTTGAGGACAAGGGTCGGTCATATCTACCGCTCAACAGTGTGACGTCTGGCTACTGATATAAATTTATGTTTACATTATTACGTTAATTAATTTCCCGCAAAACTCTACGGAAGTCAGGGCCTAGAGACACATTGCAGAAAAAATGCAATTTTAAAATTTTCTGTTAAGTTACGAGGGGGGGGGGCAAAAATAAGCAGCTATCGAATTTACGAAGGTAGCGATTTTACGAATGCGATGAGAGGAACCATGAGTATTCGTAAAATCGGGGGTCTAGTGTACTATTGCAGTAAAGCTGAGTCACATTTTTTTTACACCTATTAGTGGCAAGATGCTATTTAGCTCCTTAACTGCAACATTCAACTGTAGTCGAATATCCAAAATATTTCCTACTCTGCGACATTCTACTTTAATCGAACAATGAATTAAATGACTCTGTAAACACTATATGCATGGTTTTCTCGCTTAAAATTAACCAATAATAAACTATTTACGAAAACTAATTTTTTTGAAATTAATTTTTTATATTTTCTTGGCACAGTTAAGATTTTTTATCCCGCAGTGAAAGAGTTAAACATTGTTGTGAACTTAAAAATAAAAAAAATTACGTCTTGAAAACTTGTGCCATACTTTCTGTTTTTTGTCTTCTTATATGCAAAATCCTCAACTTTGCCGCCTGTCATCATTTGAGTAGATTTTGGTATATAAATTTTTGATACGAGGACACCATACTTGTTTCAGCATACCAACAATGCAGTTTGAGAAGTCAGGCAGGCTGCTCGTATATGGAAGTAAACTAAAGTATATTGCTCTCATGTCCCTATCCCGTAGTGCCTGATCCCAGTTGTGAAAAATAGATAAACATGTTTTAAGGTACTTATTAAACCATTGAACCAGATCACAGGAAAAGAAATATGAACTGAAGGTGTATTGTTTCATTCCCTATTAGAAAGACTTGTTCCTGGGTCCGCGCTGTCGAAGGGTCATACCGCTCGCCTCCTATAAAGGCGATCCGGGTTTGATTCCCGGTGGTGTCTGTCCCTGGATTTTCGCATGTGGGAATTGTGCCGAACGATGCCGCTGGTCGACGGGTTTTCTCGAGGATCTCCCGCTTCCCCCGTCCCTTCATTCAGGCACTGCTTCATACATCATGTCATCCCTCACGAGCACTGAGGACTTTGATATTAACAGGATGATGACAGGGCGGGAAAACCGGGAATAGTCAGGGAATTTTAGTGGCCTGAAAAAGTCAGGGAATCGTCAGGGAAACTTCCCTGCCTCATCTCCTTTTTCAGAAATCTAAAAGCAATAGTTAAAATCAGTTAAAATGAGGCCTGCGTGAATGGAGTTAGCGCAGATTGACAAGTGTGAAGACGCGTCTGGTGCCTTTCACCAGACATCACATTATCATCTTCTCGAGGAAGAAAGCCACAAATAACTCAGCTCGCTGTGTCACATACGCCAATTTTATTCGTAATCCATTCACAGTTGTTTACTGCCCGACGCTTCCTGATGATGCGGAAGGCTGATTGCATGTCGGCTTTGGCATTTCTTTTTTTTTTGTGTGTACATCTCTTGTCTCTCCCTTAGTCTCTCCCCCCTCACCGAGATGCTTCCTGCTGATACGGAAGTTGATAGCGTTACAGCTTGTCTTTTTTTTTATATGCACTAAATTCCGTTAGTTTGGATGTGTGAAAAGCTGCTTCCTGCTTTTTAAATGATACCACAAACTTTTGTAACGTGAGAAAACAAACTTGCATTCAGGCGTGCTGCATTATTTCATTCTTGTTGTTTTCAGCAACTTTAATTTGTAACAGACAGTCACCTATTGGAAAGACGGGATGGTAGAAGGGGCGGCCGGTTTTCTATGTTTAGAGCAACGTGTGTGCATGCTTGTGAATAAGATATGTGAGATGTCAAGGGGGAAGAACTTACATGATAGGAGATGGAAGAGGAACCTCTTTGGGAGAGGGGTAAGCTAGGAGGTACTAGAGTTACAAAAACATATAAAAGTACTGCTTTGCATGGGCACAGCCACAAGCACACTTCACAGGATCTCTCAGTGAATACCTCTACAATGTTCATAAAATTACATTTTTCAAAGAAATTTTTTTTTGTATAATCTTGTTGTATGGTACTGTGCTTTTTGATAGTAGGTAGTATGTAAGCCATGAAGTGTTTTTTTATGGGATAAGAATTTTCCCCACACGTAATTTAATTGTATGCTACTTGAAATTGTACATTTAATTTCCCGATGTAACAAGCTATACATTTGGTATTAATCAAAAATAGTTACGTCAATTTAAAGGAATTACGTAAGTTGCAACTGTCTGTTGTAATTTTTATTTAATTATTTGAGTTCAACCTGCAGGATTAGAGTACGCCAATTATATTGTTTACATTGTGTAAACTACTGAATCTGTGTTTCCTGAGGTAAGAATTTTTTACACAAATATTTTATTCATGTAGTAGGCTTATATGAAGTTAGTACATTTAGTTTGTTGAATGTGAGAAACCATAAGTTAGGTATTACTGTAAATTTCTTATCATCCAAATGTACTGAGTTGTAAGTTTCAGTTCAAATGTTTATTTTATTATAGGCAAACTTAATCAACTTGCAAAAATAAAGCACACAAAATATGTTGTTAGTGTTTACTACGTAATCAGTGTTTTCTGAGGCATGAATTTTTCATTCTAATATTACAAATTTTAGAAGTATTTTGGACATACATAACTGCAGCAAATGGTTTGTCACACAAAACCGGATAATACATGCAGACAAACAAATTGGTGCTTTTGGTTGTTTACTTTTCTGTTTGTCTGCATGAATTGTCTGGTTTTCTTTGAGTCACAGTTTGCTGCAGTCGCGTTTATGATTTTTAGCTTGCCCCATTGCAAGAATTGTTTAAAAACAAAACAAATGTTATATTAGTAGTACATTAAATTTGTACTACGTGCAAAGTGCATTGAATTGGACAAAGAAAGTGATTTATTTTAAAGAGCATAAAAAAAAGTTATTAGTTCAGGGAAAATTTTCAATTTGGGTGGGAAAAGTCAGGGAATTATATTCCCAACATTTTGTAGCCGCCCTGGTTAAGCACTGACCAAAATATATACAGTAATTCAGTCATTCATTCATGTTCCTCAAGGAAAGCAGAATTATGAACTTGGTTAAAGTTTACTGTAAAATATATAAAGAAACATTTCCTATACAGAAGTGTACAAAAAGACCAAATATATCTAAGTGTGTTTGTTGTGTGCCTTCAGGAATATCACTAACATTCCTGCCAAAATTTTCACATTAATATTGTTAATATAACTGCACTCTTGACACTTCAAATCAGGCAAGGCTAAGCTGCCTACAATCTTCTGAAAGTTTTATTAATTCCTAAATTACCTCCAAAGCATGAATCATGGTAATATCCTAGTATCATAGGCTGCATGTTTCTGGAGCCAAAACCTTACATGTCCTCCTGTAACTGCCAGTAAAATACAAAATGTATGCCGGTGTGGCAGATCCTGCTATCCAGCAATCTGAAAGTGGATTTAATGTCAGGTTATACATACTAGTGATTTTAAGTAAAAATATTAACTAGATATTTATATGTATACATATATATATATATATATATATACAGTGAAACTTCCCTTAGCGGACACTTCCGAATAGCGGACACTTCCGAATAGCGGACACTTCCGAATAGCGGACACTTCCGAAAAACGGACATTTTTCCAATCACCGGCAGATTAACATGGAGCCTTATGGAGGAATACTCTCCAAATAACGGACATTCTTATTAACGGATGCGGACACATAATAAGTAGTGAATAACGGACAAAATGCGCAAAAAAGGGGCGCGAAAACAGTTGCAAAGTAGCTTCAATGAATGCTTCGGCAGCGAGTCGTAACTTAGAAAGTGCGATTTGTACACCCCTTGTACGCAGGTAGCGCGTAGCCTCGCGTTATCTCGACCCCCTACACACACACGCACGCGCGCAGCTGCCGTGTAACTCGATCCTCTTACCACACACGCATACGACGTGTGTTGTAGCGCTTATTCATTGTTTACTCTTCTTTTCATGCACTTCACGCAATAGTGTAGCAGTCGTAATCGAGTGACTTATTTTGTGTGAAATGTCTCAGAAGCGTAAACTTTTAACTTTAGAGTATAAATTAGCTGTGATTAGGATGCGTGAAAAAGAAAAATTAAGCGTCGTGACGTTGCTGCGAAGTTT
>PNEQ01044869.1:0-14881 GCA_003012365.1 Medauroidea extradentata | reverse complement strand
ATTTTCAAGTAGGTGACAAGGTGCTGTTAAGGGTGTGTGAGAAGAGTGATTTCCTATTAAAGGACACGAAAAAACTGTTTTTGTTATATGAGGGGCCATTTATCATTTTGAGAAATACAGGAACAAATGTCTGGGAGCTGGGACACTTGACAGCTGACGGAGGTGTCAGGGGCTGTTTCAATCAGTATTTGCTGAAGCCGTATATTGGGTGAAGGTTGTGTCGTGTGACTTTTTCTTTTTGTTGGTATTAGTCTAGTGTTTGTGCTGAACCATAACTGTAGTGGTTTTGTTGTGAAGCCTTAAGAATAAGTTTGGGTGTTAATTTTTTTATTATGAATAACTGTTAGGAGACTGCACCATGCTCGGCATAAATTGAAATTATTAATAAGTCTTCTTTATGAGAATTAACACAACTGACATCAGAAATTATATAATGAATTCTCTAAATGTATTGACGAGTTATGAAAGAGACTTTCTGTTTTCATGTACCAACTATATAATTCTGAAATGTGGTTCTATTTTCACAAATTAATTCTGAATGCCACCAGAGCTTTAATAAGATAAGAATATTACCCTAGTGGGATTTTATTTGAACAATATGTGCACTGAAAATCAAGTAACTTTGTAGTGGATAAGTATATATTTTGTTTACCCTTTTGTTGGATGATGTATTTTTTTTCTTTGAAAGAATGGCAGTACCTCTGTGAGTTGGAAACTAACCTTTTAGCCTAACATTGAGTTGGAGATGTAAATTGATATATTGGACTTGAGGTGGGTGTTTGTTAGCAGACCTGAGCTTGGTAATTTTTGAAGTTGAGTACTAGAGTTGACCTTAACTTAAAATACAATTTGTACTTTTTGTTGTTAAATTAAACTTGAAAACTGAAGGAAATGTCTGTTGTATAGCAGCAAGTCTAAAAGTCTGGTTTTGTTTTGTAAAATCTTTATGATTTTTGCACTAGAAAAAGGTTGTACGTTTAGTTGTTTACCTTTGAGTGGCCGTCCATGGCCAGAGCTTAAAGAGAAGGGAGTGCTGCGATGAAGGTGATAGGCATGTGGGTGAAGCGTAATATGTGATGTATTTTTTTTATGGAGTAGGGAGTCTCAATCGTCGTTCCAAAAGGTTGTACCCTAAATGTGTGTGTAGTATGTAGCCTCGTCGTTGTACCAAAAGGCGTGATGATTGTGTGTAGTTATGATGTTTGCCTCGTCATTGTACCAATAGGCAGTATAATTGTTTGTATTTGTGAGGTTTATCGTCGTCATTATAAAATGTATTATGTGCATTAAATTTATGGTGTTTGCCTCGTCGTTGTTCCAAAGGGCTTGATTGATATCTTTAGTTTGTGTTTTGTTGGGCAGCCTCCCCGTAAGCAGTTTAAACCTATTGTCTTAAACAAGTGCATTTTGTCAGGTATTTGAAAATATTTTGTGATGTTATAAGTTTGGTAAAATTATTTTATTTAAGAAACTTTTGGGTATGCCTACATGTAAACAATGTCCTGTTGTAAACAAAGAAAAAGCAAATATCTTTGGGTTGTGTAATCAAATTACTTAATAATGTTGTGCCAGATTGAATCAAATTTGTAATCATGTATTTTGGAATGTAAGTGCAGGCTCAGGGATATCTGACTATCCACTACATGTAATAATTTAAATGTTTCTATCTAGTTTTCTGCTTTGGTGGTATTTCAGCGTGTGCTATAGCAACCAATTAGTTTTGAAGTTATGCTAGAAATTTTATATGTTTGTCTTTGTTTATTAGAGAAATGAAATATTGTCGATATATTGTCAGTGTTTGGTGTAATGGTGATTAATGTTGAGATATTGTGATTGATATTTAGTAATTCTGCGTCATGGTGAGATGTCTTTGTGCTGAAGTATGTATAAATTAATCTTCAGTTGTTTTTGTGTTACAAAAAAACTTGATATTAATTGGGGGGTTGTGAAGTGTTCAGCCACTTCCCCATCTTGTTTAAATATTTATAAAGTGTTTTTATTTTCTTATTTAAATTTATATGTAAATCTTTCTTAACAGGCTATATGCATTTTCAGGGTGAGTTTGTCAGGTGTCCGGTGTGATGCAACAGAATTCAATAACCTAGTAATTGGGGACATGTTAATTTTAATTCATCTTTTCAAAATTTTAATATTAAAGTAGTCAAGGAATTTTAAAGTAGAGTCATTTGATTATTTTCCTGGCTTGTTTGGTTTCAAATTGACCACAGTAAAATTTAAATTATTTTTGTTGATATAACTTTTTTTTATATTTTGACCAATTTTTGAGTTTTGGCAATTTTAGCTTATTATTAAATTTTCCCTGGTGAAGTGAGTAACTTCAGGTGTTGCAAGCTTCTCCAGGCTGTAGGATTTCTGGCGCCGACGTTGTGGTTGATCACTTGCTTCATGGAATTCTCTCCATGACGTAGGTTATTGACGCACGTAGGTTAGCCATCACAGGGGGTTGCTTAGGGTATTGCGCCACGAAAGTAGTTCTGCTGTTGCGCACCTTTTGTCCCTAATTATTATATTTGTGTGGATAAACAATTTTATTTCAATGTAAAAACTATATATTCAAATTTTGGAATCGTTTGTTATGTGTTTAAGTGTCATTTTACTGCTTTTGGGGGAATTGGAGTCTGTTGTATCACTCCGCCGAGGGATACCTTAGCTACCATGAGCGTCCATGATTTAACAGTCGTGCAGGGATGGTGCGAGAGTAAGGATGACAGTCGTGCAGGGATGGCGCGAGAGGAAGGACGTGTGTCGGGCAGATAGGGGAGAAAGCCTCGAGTCCGTTGGCGTGACTAAAAGGGACATAGACTTTTTTTTCTTCTTTGCCTTTTATCACAGGCAGTAGTGAGGTGATGGGTGTTGCGGGGTTACGAACAGGAAAACAGGGCCGAGTTTATTCGTTATAGATATTCCTTTCTTTTTTCGTCAGTTTGTTTCCTTTTTTTTTACTAAGTTAATAACTGGGTAGAACTTAACCCATACGACAAGTCGGACGGAAGAATCATGGTAGCTAAGCGTCTGTCGAAAAGTGAATTTAAATGCAAATTGCAATATTTTTATTTATTTTTGTTATACTGAATGGAACCGCATATTATGAAATGTAATGCACCTATATAAATAAATATAACTACTGACGAATCTTGAGTGTCTCACTTCAAGTTAAAACCTGGCTAATGGTGTAGAAAAACTAATCCAACTGAGCTATCCGGCGCACTTCACGAAACATAACCTCAACGCCCACTACAATGACTACAATAACAATAGACCACAGCAACACGCAGCAGACGCGTCACAAATTTGTAAAATATTAGAAAAAGTCATATTAAGTACTAAAAATTTATTTTAACAACATTATATTGAATTCCACTAATAAAATGAAAACATTCTAGAATATGATTAAACACAAATGGGCAAATCAAAACAAAATGTGTCAGCTATACAGATAAAAGATAAAAAATCAATACCCCCTTAGTCCAGAGGAAGTAGCAAATACCTTTAATGAATATTTCTTAATTACTGCGGAGTCTCATTTGTGTAATGCTTTTAGACATGACAATCCTATTTCACTTTTACGAACAGCTTTTCCAAAATTCAAAAACAATTTAAGATTCAATATAGATTTAACTACTCCCACTGAAATTTGCACAATAGTGTCTAAACTTCCAGCCAAAAAATCTACGGGATTTGACAGTATAGATTGTGTTGTGTTAAACAACTATATTGATCTTATCTGTACTTCCTTATGTCACATAATAAATACTTCATTTGTAACAGGTGTATTTACAAACAGACTTAAATTCTCTGTTGTCAAAGCATTCTACAAAAAGGTTGATAAAAATTCTCCTTCGAGCTATAGACCCATCTCGCCAACTACAGTTTTTGCTCAAATAATCAAAAAATTTATATACAAAAGACTTTCTTTTTATTTTAAACATAATAAGTTATTTACAAATTCACAGTTTGGATTTAGATATGGTGAATCAATCATCTGTTTTGAATGCCTTCGAGAATAAAAACAAAGTAGCTGGTTTATTTTGTGATTTAACTAAAGTGTTCAATTGTGTAAATAATAAAATTCTATTTATTACATAAATTGAATTTTTATGGCATCAAAGGAACATCTTGATCTTGGTTCTCTTCATACCTATCACACCGGTATCAACGGGATGCAATAAAACAGATGGTGTTACGTCCATTTTTTCAACTAAAGGTGTAATTAATTATGGTGTTCCCCATGGATCAAAACTTGATCAGTTATTGTTTTTGGAATATATCAATGATTTGTCTGTAACTGTAAATAAATTCAGCAGTGGTAATATTGTTCTGTTTGCTGATGACAGCACTATGATACGTAAAGAGAAACATCCTTTAGCACTTGATACTTTCAACTCCATTATATGTAGATTAGAGCACTGGTTTAGTGTAAATAATCTTTCTTTGAATCAGGAGAAAACTGCTGTAATGAAAATTTTAACAAGAAATCAAAATTATTATAAATTGCTATTCAATTAACAAAAACTCTATTGTAAAAGAAAGTTTTTGCACTAAATTTTTAGGGTTACATTTAAACAAACATTTTTGTGGAATAACTCATATAAATAACATAGTTCCTAAATTGAGTTCTGCATGTTTTATATTATACAATTTATCATCTTATTTAAAAGTATGTAATCAAAAAACAATTTACATACTTTCATTGTGTGATGTCTTATGGTATAATTCAGTGGGCACCTTCATCATAAGCTGCTCAAGTTTTTAAATTCCAAAATAGAGGTACAGTGAACCCTCGATAACTCGGACCTCGATGTCCCGGACTTCGGATAACTCGGACAGAATTTTTAAAATTTTTAAATATTTTTTAATTAATTATTTTCTGGTTAAAAGACATAAAAAATCGTTTCTGCTGGATTTAAATTCATCACATTACATTTTAGAACAGTATTAAACTTTATAACGTAGTCGTCCATCGCTACTTAGCCTTTAATAATCCCACAGTAAATATCTGGCACGTTCCGTGTGGTAAAATGTTGCTAGCGAGGCGCGCGACGCGCGAGTAAAGATGCAACGCAGCAGGCCGACCACTCACTCCTTTATCTTTCCTCCCTCTTCGCCCGGCGAGCCAGGCACGCACGTGTGTCGTAAATAAACATTTCATTGTGGTGCTTGTGAAATGACGGTAACTACGGGTTATAATGACACATAAACGGAAAATTATTTTGTTCTGGTATGTACAATGAATTCAGGGTTGCAAAACAAATTGTCCCGGACATTAAAAAGAAAAATTAAAAATCATTGCTTTGCATTGCGATGTAGAAAAATTGGTGAGAAGGTTTTACGCCCCTTTAACGACGTTTTCAAGAGCCGATGTGGGTGGTGAAAGAACAACACAACATCCATGCCCAAGCCGGACACGATGAGTCACGCTCGCTTGTTGATGATGCTCTGTTGATAACGTAACGGCGTCTGGAGAGTTGTAACGTTTTAAGCGTGAATCTGACTTGTTTATAAACTACTTCACGGGAAATAATAGCGTACATGTAATGAACCGTAAAATGTGAACATCTTATGCGGGATAATTTAAACGATTTTCATTGATTGACGCACGTGAATGGATTAACAAGACTTTGTAGTCTTAATTTTTCCATTTTACTATACACCGACAAAATCTTTTTCTTTATTTAAGAAGAAATGTTCACGTTATGAACGAGTAACTATAGAAAAAATGTACATTTGTTATATTCTACACCAAAACAAAAAAATTAGAAGGTAATTTTTGAAAACCCCTTATAATGGCCGCACCTCATTTTTTGGGCCTAAAATTTGATCAAAAATATGCGGCGATTACGCGAGTAAATACGGTAAGCATGTAGAACATGATTAAAATTGTATTGCTTTATAATATGACGATTTGTGTAAGAATACAGCTGTAAATTATGTGTTCTACGATGCAATTTACATACATAAAATTAAAATTTAAAATTAATAGTGTTAAAATATGTTCACATAATGTACAGTGACCCAGAAGGATTGTTAATTACAGTACCGTTTTTATTCATGTATACGAGGAAAATTATTTTTATACCTTTGTAACTTTGACGAAAGGTAAATTAACTATCAGGCTAGCAGTTGGCTGCTGCCCCTACGCTGTGACATACGGACGTAAGGTATTTTTCAATGTAAACATCTTGTGTGAGATGCGTGTGGTCACGTGCGGCGTTTGTATTGCACGAGGCTGTACCGGTTGACCTTGACTACTTCCGCTCGCAACCTCCCTAGCTTATCTCCAAAGATCATTTCTTATCTCGCTCACACATGCACATTGGCTGTCGCGGGTCGCCAGCCAGACGAAAACTTTTATGTTATAGAAGGGTGCCTGGTGCCATCGTCTAGCACAGAGATAAAAAAAAAAAAAGGATCAGCCAGAAGTAGCAGCATAAAAAAGAAATAAAGATCTGACTGCCCACATTGTTTGACATTCTTTTATAGTCCTCTACGTTACCGGTACGTTAATTTTCCCACTGCATGGTGGCCCTCCTGTAACTTGATGCGATAGTTACGACAAAACAGTATTTAATGCAGCCTCTTTTGCTTGTAGAAATAATAGCGTAGGTACTAATTTCTTCGCATTTCTGGTGATTAATGACTGATTACCCCACCTCTCCGGACACCCCCTGATAACACGGACAAATCGTAACTCGGACAGCTTCTCCCCCCTTTTAGACCGAGTTATCGAGGGTTCACTGTATTAGAAATATATTAATGGCAAATAAAACAGATTCATGTTGCCCTTTATTTAAAAAAGCTTGGATTATTAACAAGGTATGGTCAGTACATTTTCTCATTAATAAAGTTTCTTATCCAGAATCCATGTGAGTTTGACAATAATAAGTGTACTTCATGCTTATAACACTAGAAGAAAAGAAGACTTCCATATGCCAAGTATTCATTTGCAATTTGTGAAGAAGGGTGTTCATTTTGCAGGCATAATATATTTTAATAAACAACCTAATTATTTAAAAATTATCAGTAAAGTAAACAATAAATAGTTTTACAAAAAAAAAAAAAAAACTAAAAACAATATCTGTCGGAACAAGTCTTTCACACTGTCAATAAGATCATGGAATCATAAGTGGCATTATGTTTTATGTGAACTGTAAAATCTACAATCATTAATATAGTAATGTATCACTTTATTAATGTAAGTAATTTATATTGTACATTTAACATTAAAATTAAACTTTGTACTTTTTAAGTGTAGGCATATTGCAGTTCTGTACATCTAACTTAATTTGTTGAAATATTATGTATGTTTGTCGGTAATTACTTGACCTAACTGTAATTTACTAAAATGACAAGTTTTATAACTGAAATGAGGATCTACGGAATTATAAATAAATAAATAAAGGAAAATTGAAATACATACTAAACAAATTTGCAGCACACTGCCATTAATGTCCATACAAACTTAAAAAAAAAAGTTGAACATCACAAACACAGGATAGGATACAACATAAATTGTCTTGACACTAAAATGCCAAATTTAAATTGCAAAGATGTACACATAAAAATATGATCATAGATCCACTTGGCTAATGTAAAAAACCCTCACAAATGAACATTGGAGCAGTTACAGCTTACAGACTTAAATAGAAGACTAAACTTATCAGAAACAAAAATGTCAGAGCATTATTAACTTGGAAAACCACCTTGGAAGGCATACGAAATACATTCATGCATTCAAATAGTTATTAATACAAATTGAAAATTGGTGAACTTGAAACTGGCAAACAAATATTGACATTTTCTACTTCAATTGCAGTAACCATAGCTGTTAACAAAATTCAATACGAAGCATTATAATAAATTCAAATTCCACACTTAACAGACTAGAATATAGTAAAATATCACGGCAAAAAACTTGAACCTTTGTCGGTACTAGGATGCACATTTCCCAAGTGGCAGCTAGTGCTCCTTGGTGAGAGTACTGTAGTATCTATGGAGGGTGACAGACTAGTCGTTGGTGTCAATTTTCTGTGCCTGGTAGGTATTAGTAGGCTAGTGTCACTGACAACCTGTAAGGCTCCACCACTCTGATATGGTGTAGAGGGACGAGGGGGAAACCTAGGTGCTCCTGCTAGGTGAAAGATATATCTTCATTCAGCATTGGGTCACATAATGCATTGCCGTTCTAGTCACTAACCGTAGGGCAGGCAGGTGACTCAGCACAGTAAATAACCCAGACCCCTACAGCTGTCACTTGATGATCAAAAATCTCTTCGTTCATACTCCTTCAGCCTGAGTCTGGGAGCTGTATATGGGAGTTTCCTGGGCAATCGTCTAACTCCAGGGTCATTTGTCTCCAAGTAGTTTTGACCCCTGCTCCCTGCACGGTGTTCAGGCAAAGCTCTAGAATACTCAGGAGAAGGTAAAGAGTTTCCAAGAATACCATCATTCATTATTGGGCAGAAGCGACAACTTCTTTACATATGCATACCGCTGTGATCAGTTCTGGAGGCTGTAGGCCTACACTATACACTCAAAAGCACAATTCCTACTATGTAGACTGTATAAAAAATTGTGTTACAATACAAATTTACAGAGTACACACAACAAACATTTCACAAATTTTAATAGAAATTAAATTTGCTTGAAACCATTTGCAATATAAATAGTTAATATTCATAAACTTATATATCTGCTGAATTATTGAGTAGGCCTACAATAAAATATTGATAATGAGAGATGGGGAAGCTTTAAACATTGAGGCTCCAAAGTCCATGAAAGGCAAAAATCTAGGGCAGACCCCAACAGGGATCGAACCTGGGTCACCTTGGTGGGAGACACGCATCCTATCACTCTACTAACACAGTACAATAAAAGTAAAGTAATCTATATACTGTTCAGCATTAAAGATTTAAAATATCTGCTCAATGACCCTTACCTACGAGTTCATATTCCTCAAAATTAAATATCATCTTCTGACGACCAATGTATGTAAACAAACACGAGCATTTATATTTCCACTGCTTATGTATGTAAAAACATCTCGCAGGCCTGCTTATTACCTTAAAAATAAAGATTAAAGATTATAATTTTAAAACAGTCAATATATACACTATAATAATGTAATCACAATATTTTATGGACAAAAATATGTGATACTTCCATTTACCGCAATGTTCAAGCGTCCCCACGTGCGATTGCAGCGTACCTAGTGGCAGAATTTTTCCTTGTGACAAACTCTCCCAAAAGAAAATATATTTTCTTTTTAACCTATAGTAGAATTAACCTTATCTTTGTTTACAAACTCAAGTAAAGATTACTTTAATCTAGAAATTGCAAAATGTGATTGAAAAGGTTTTATTATAAACAGTTGTGTTTTAAAACAGTTTCCATTTTAGTGCAGTGTGTTAAGATGGTTATATAATGGTAATGTAATACAAAAAGAACTGAAATTGTCTGTGGAAACAAAAATTAAAATCAAGGAGAAGTGTGATGAGTTTGTGGGAACATGTGTTGATCTGAGTTTTAGATTCCCATTCAAATGCTAACTATTACCGTCTAAATACGTGATAACATTGCAAAAATTTTTAAATGCTGAACATTGTAAACCAAACTATAAAAAAAAAATCAGATCGCTAACATTTTAAGATGTTCTCTTCAAGTGGTTTTGCAGGTGTTCATACTGCAAATTTTCCCATTAACAGTGGGTAGTATGAATAAAAACTAGATATATGTAGGTATTGCTCATTTTTTAGAAGTATCCAGGCTGGATGTGAATAAACATTGTAGACTCTAGTATGCATGGAAGTATCTAAAAGACTGCAGAAGGGCATGCTAATTTTTGAGCCGTGAACATTAGTTAGCACCATCGTGATGTTCCTGCAAGTTGGGCATAAGAAAGGTTATCACATTCGGAGGGATGTTAACAGGTGTAAAGAACTGTTAAAATTTGAAAGTGAAAATGTTGACATTTTAACTGCAGAATTTTTGCCCGCATCTCATGAAGCACGTGGAGGAGCTTAGACATCACAAAAACGGATGGAAATACTGCTATGTTGTATGGGTGATCCTGGATTCCAGAGTGGTGTGGTTGAGGATTTTGGAGTTGGCCGGACTACAGTACGTAAAACAGTTAACTATGTTACGAATAAGATCCTTTTAAAAGCTGATGACTGGATAACATTTCCCTACATAATGCAGGAAATTAATACAGCTAAGGTTGTCGCCTTTTATCAGGTTTTGAATGTAAATACAAGTGTTGAGTCTTACCAAGTGTGGTTTGTGTTGAGCATGAGATTTTGGGGAGCACAAGGTAAGTAAGGTTCCAGTGATCTGTCCCCTACACGACGAGAGACTGTCGATC
Source organism: Medauroidea extradentata (assembly GCA_003012365.1). Taxonomy (NCBI): domain Eukaryota; kingdom Metazoa; phylum Arthropoda; class Insecta; order Phasmatodea; family Phasmatidae; genus Medauroidea; species Medauroidea extradentata. The sequence continues at coordinate 4,500 of PNEQ01044869.1, read as the reverse complement.
TTAACCAGGTATGATCTCTGGAGTTTTTTTAAGGAACAGATATTTTATAGATAGTGCTTTAGGTTCACGAGTCACTCACCTAAAACAAGGTTTCAAGAAGGCAGCGCTTCTTGGCAGAGACGGTGGCCGGAGGTTGCCACTCGTTGAGCAATTTCTGAACGGGTCCCGCCTTGGGACGCGGTGGAGTCTTCAGAGGACTTAGCAGAGGCGGTACACTCCTGTGCATGCCCGACAGTATTTTTCAGAGGTCCGATTTAATGGGAGGGATTTTTGGTTGGGAATATTGCTGACAAAGTTCGGGTAATGTTGGGACCTCGCCCTGGACTGGTACTGCTGGCAGTATAACCCTATTGAGATCTATTGCTGGCTGATGGCACTGAGTGTAACGTAACAAGGCGGCTTGCCTTTTTTGCATCCGTACGATCCTTCACACTACTCCGCTCGGGTTGAGACATTAAGTAAAAATAAAAGATATGAAATAGATGCAATTACTATATATTGGAACCAACAATATACAAATTGGTCGGCACACGAGTCTTTTACAGGCACTGAATTCACAAGTCACTGAATGTACAATTTTACAGGAGTTCACTGGCTACAATTATTTACACTGTCTCTTAATATGCACTTATTAAAGGTTTCACAGATTTTCACTAGATAATAGATCGGTACTGATACTGTGAATGTTTTTACTACTCTCTCCTGTTAATACTGGGCTTCGCTCCAGCGTGGTCCTACGTAACTACCCTTAGATAACTGAATTTTCCAGTTCAACAACTTCCGGAACACATAGCGCACAGAACTGACTTAGCTCTGTAGAAAAAATATGGCGCGCGCTGGCCAGGCTAGCGGGCGTTCGCCACCGAGCATTACTTGACACTCAAGGTAGATAAAAGTGCAAGAGTTGGGTGTGGTACAAGGAATCTGCCGATAGTTGGATTTAAGGTAATGTATCGCAGAGGGCACCTTGCGGACATCAACCCTCTGTGATGGACTGTTGTGTGTGGGGCTGAGGCACCTTGCGGACATCAACCCCAGTGTGTATGGAAGGAATAAGGTTTTCAGGTAAGGGTAATCTGTTGGCACGTTGCGGACGTCAACCAACAGATCGGAGGGGAGTGAGCGGCACCTCACGGACATCAACCGCTCAGAAAGGGGAGTGCCAAGGAGACTCGGTGGTTAGGCTGATCCCCTGACGACTGAAGAACTTGGGAAGGTTGTCCTCCTTTTATACTGGCCAGAAGGGCTGAAAGTACCGTTAGGTGGGCGGCGCAAAATGGCAGACGAGAGCTCGTGACTGTCTGCTGTTACAAGTGTGCCACCTTCACACTCTAAAATTACTTTTTTGGGTCAAAACTAGTCTGCCGCACAAAATAAATATCCCGACTGGAATAAGTAATACGCGTGTTGCTGTTAAACACTAAAACTAAGGTACAAGAACACTTAAATGAATATTAATACATTTCCAGGCACAAGGAACAAATACAATATATAATTACGTGCATATTTTCCCGTATTCATTTGTAAATGACTTTACAAAGTCCGTGCACGGGATTGGTAATACTGGTTTGGCGCTCGGCCGTATTTCTAAACAAACACTCGTGGAAGGTTAACAAAGTTGCGTGATACAATTATACAAATGAAAATACACATAAGATAAACACTGGAACATATTAATGTAAGTAATTATGGCTTTACAAATAAAGTCTGTGACTTAACAATTTTACAAGATAAAATAAACGGCAACACGGTAATTGGCGATGTGGGGGCGCAAGGTTAAGATAGAAAGTATAAAAAGTTGGGGGAAGCGTTAAAGATTTTACAGCTTGACGCAACTGACATGCGCCAAGGTACAATGGCAACGAGTTTTCAACTGCCAACCGGTATACGAACTTTGATTGAGAGTAAAAAAAACCATCTCTACGTGGTGATGAGTACAAAAATTGGAAATGTTATGCCAGCATTAATGTGTACGCCACCGTACATGCTGGTGGTGAGAAATTTACAAGCACAAGTGATTAATGGCTTGGCAGTGTTCATGATGCTAGAATATGGAGATTAAGTCCAGTTATAAATATACTGTTATTGTCTCACTACACTGGCGATATGTGTGATTGGTGATTCAGGGTATGGTATATCGTCATGGCTGATCCCGCCATTTAAGCCGCCAAGAAATGCTGATGAGCACCGTTTCAATGTGAATCATACCAGAGAAAGAGTGATAGTGGAAATAATGTTTGGTCAATTGCAACTGCGTCAGACTTTCTGTAGAGAGAGTTCCCAATGCATTCCAAAACTCAACATATAGACGATTATCACTTTATACCGATGTCTGTGTAAAGTGGAAATATACTAGAAAGGAAAGCAAATGAGCTGCTGCTTCAGTATGTACCGCATGCGTTACTCATCAATGCCACGGCCTGAATTTATTAATTTATCTAATATCCTCTAACAAAGATACTAAACATTAAGGCAAGTTGCAGGTTTCAACTTTTTGTATATGAAGTATTGCCATATTCCTTCCACTAATGATACTGTTTTAGGCCAAGTGAAGTCACTGAATATTAACAAAACAAATATATAGCTGTTGTGCAATGGAGTTTTGAAAAGGTACACAAATTAAATAACATAATATTTCAGTTCCAAATCAACGAGAAATCACTTGTTGCAAATAAAACATTTTGGCAGTTTCATTTTTATACAAATTTAGTGGGCTTCGATTAACTTCAAACTTAAAGAATTTTATTGGTGGAAGACAACGTCAAAGGAATAAAAATCTTCTATTCTACTTCGAAAATTCGAAGCTTTGGACACCCATACAAATTAACCTATACACTACGAGCTGACAAGCCTGTGTGGTGGTTCATTTGACGTTTGATAAGATGTGAACACAACTGCATCATTTGAGAAGACAAATTAGCATGTTTTCCTTGTTCTTCAGCATCCAGAAATTCACATGATGTCTTGTGCAGAAGCAGAAAAAATTTTGTATCCTTTGCCTGTCCCACGGGCCAGCATGACAGTCACCACCAGGTACGGGTCTTTTGGCCTGAGGAATGGATGGACTGGCCAACTGAGGCAGAACATCTGTCTGATCCATAGCATTTGTGGTAGACCCAACATAGGCCTTCCTAAACAGTGGATCAGGTGGGCCATGGCCCAGTTATTGTAGCCATTCAACATGGTGATTTCGAAAATACACGTGTAATTGTCACAGTATAGGTGGTATTTTAAATAAGCGAGGCCACAGCGGCCAAGTGGTCAGACTACTTGCCTCCTACCTAGCCAATATGGTTTCAATCCCTGGTGAGCTTGGTCCCCGGATTTTCTCGGGGAACTCCCATTTCCCCTGCCTCTATCATTCTGGCACTTCTCCATCGTAGGGCCTCATTTCATGGCATCCTTTGGGGAATGCAGATAGCCTAAAAGCTCCCGTTCATAAAATTTGCATTTAGGGTACGATACCCTGGCCCTCTGGTATTCTCTTCATACAAAGTTTATATATTTTAAATAAGTGTAAATAATATTTGAACAACAGTGAACATGCTCTCTCCACTTTTACTCTCTGTAATATCTCCAAATAAAAACTTTAACTTGGGCAGATATAGCTTACCAATTATTTTACTAGTGTATGAGCCCTGGGTTGTACAACTTGGTAAAATAAAATTAATTTAATTACATAAACTGTCACACAGGAAAGTAACAAAATTGGAAAGGTCTTGCACAGAACGGTATACTATGTAGTTTGGCTACCATTTAGGCGCTAATGCACGAAACAAAGCAGGAGGGGGAGAGGCTGACAACACCCTCCCACCATATGTCTCTTCTGAAGGCTTCAGGGACAGAAATGTTACTTACTACTACTAACACTTCCTTATACCAAAACTGTAAATTATCCTTTTAACACCTCAGTGACATGTATTTTACAGTGTCTGCCAAAAATATTTCAGATTTTAAAATGCATTAAACAATAAATATGTGTTTTTGGGCAATAATAATAATAATAATCACAAAAATTAAAAAAATATATATTTTATTTTATATTAATTATTATCTTCCTTTTCCTACTGATTTACAGTCAGAAATACCTCGGGCAAATATCTGAAGGGGTTAATACAGTAAGGACTTTGACAATAATACAAAAAACAAAAAATAGATTTTTCATGTGCAACATGATTAAAAACAAAACTATACTCTGAAGCCTCAAAATGTCTATTACTGGGATTACCAACTGCAAGCAATAAAAGAGAGCTTAACTATTATTTATGTGAATAATTTATATTTACCTCAAATAAGGATATCTCCCACAAAATATAAAGTGTTCATTATATATACATATATATATGTATGTATATGTATATATATATATATATATATATATATATATATATATATATATATATATATATATATATATATATATATATATATATATATATATATATATATATATATATATATATATATATATATATATATATATATTTTTATATATATATT
>PNEQ01044868.1:0-14881 GCA_003012365.1 Medauroidea extradentata | reverse complement strand
CGGATAGTTCGCAAGGGCTCTCAGACAAGAAAACCCAAGGTGGTGCATATTGACAGACTGGCTCTCTATGATGGACCAGAGTCTGTTGTGTCTGCTCGGGATGAACAGACTTGAGGAGGGGGCAGTGTTGCGAGCCGCGACTGTCTGGCTGGGCGGTGTAGTATGATACTGTGGTGGCGGAGCTAGGACACCCCCTCTTCCCAACCACTCCTTGGCGCCGTGGCTGTCAGGCAGAGAGACGAAATACAACACAGTGGCAACAGCGCTAAAAGACCTACTCGGGTGCTGCATGGATTGTATTACTCCATGATAACCACCTGCACGCTTTTGTAATCGGAGAGCAGTGTAAGCCGATATAGCAGCGGCAATAAAAAGAGGTTCGGCATACATTGTGTCGCCCATGTGCGGTTGCGACCACCTACACCCAATATCGGGTAACCGAGGGAAATATCGTGATCTGGAATGTTCCTGTTCCTTCTTTATCTCTCCGGATGGTGCTTGACTTTGAAGCGACGCCTTTCCAGGAAGTTGGAGAACAGAGACTTGCCGAGATAATTCGACATGTAGTTGTGGGTAAACAAGGGGGAGCTGCAGCAGGAGCGAGAGAGTTTTGGCTGGCATGTGCCTGGTGCGATCTCAAGTGATAGTGACAAGTATTGGGTTGCGACGACTGTTCGAGGGTGTCCAGCGAGTGGGACCGCAGCAAGTAGTAGGAAGAAGGTGTTTATAGGCCAGAAAAGATTCTTCGGTATTCTTTCATTGGGTCCACCATTGTGAGTGACTAGTATCCTTTCCATATACAGAGAACTTATGTAGATGAATTTCTTTTCTTGTGTAAATAGTAGTTATTTGTTCTGTTTGACATTTATTGTGGTGTATCATTATAGACGTAGGTTTTTTTTGTATATACAGTTGTAAATAAACTACGTTAGCATTATTTTCTGTATTTTATCAAAGACTTCCATTCCCAAACGTACCTAGCCTGTAACTTGTAACTATATATATACACACACATATAGGTTGTTCCTGAACTACAGGTTCAAATATTGTGATTGTGATCGCTTATAAAATATTACCCGTAGTTACAAAAAACAATTTTCGCCTACTTATGTTTAATATTGTTTTTTGGAAAAATATTGTTTACCACGTGTAGATGAATTACAATTCTGCGCACATTGATAAGTGTTACCGAGATCTTTGACCTGTGAAGAAACGACACTTTAACACTTTCCCTTTCATAAAAATAACAGGGGTGGCCACCCTCTAATTGACCCCAAATTTTGTGCTGTTAGGTTTTATGAACATTTTATATTGTTTTTCTGATAAAATCATTCTTAGCTCAACAAAGGTCGTATTGTTGCAAGTCGCTAGAGTGCTGAGTTAACGAGACAAAAATTTATACAAATTGTCAGTGGCTGCAATACACTGCATGTGAGGTACATACTACAATCTTTACTAAGCGATTATAACATCGTAGGTACCATACACACACACAAAAAACAATACACATAAACTTGATGGAACACTTTAAAGATAAGATTAAAACTTTTTAAGGGTCACTTGGTTATCTGCCACTAAGCACCTGCGTTGCAAGACTTGTCGTACGAGACAGTTCCGCGCGGATCGTACTGGAAGCTGTGCTAGCATGTGTGTCAGGGTGACATTGCACTGTTGGTTCGCAAAATGGAGATACAGTACACGTACGCAGAAATGTAAGATATTCATCTCATATATGGTACTGTGGGAGATAACGCAAGATGAGCACAGCGTCTGTATGCACAGACATTTCCAAACTTACGCTGTCCAGGGGGCCTATGCTGGGAAATACAGCTCGAGCGTTCGTATACGAGCTGTTACGAATTGTCAGATTCGCATACGAAATAGCCTAGTTGAAAACCGGTATGCGCCACTGTCTTGAACTCGTAAACGAAATAAGTGTACGAAGTGAGCACCGTTGGTCAACAAGATAGCGGCTATTCGAATGTCTATCTCGACTTACAAAATATGAGTTCGTGCGACAACTACGGGATTTAAAATGTTAATCAGCATGATATAATAATCTTAATATTAGCAGAAACAATGTCAGTGTGACTAACTTAACCAAACGCAAATGGAAATGTTGTAGTGATTGAAAGACTGGAAATTTGCAGGTTACATACGATAAATATCACATTTTTGGGTATAATGTGCTGTAGAATTCGTAGTGTTGCGGTGATATGTCTGCTTGCTACTAAACATTTTCGGGTTCGTAACTCCCCCACAGATTAATATTATTTTATTTCAATAAACACATTAACAATTTCACGTTAGAAAAATAACTTTACGAAACATTAATTTATTTCACGTAATTTTCTGTTTTAGACGCAATGAAACGAATATTTATCTTCCGAACGTAAAGACGAAGCAACTAATGTTGTAAATGTAGACGCACGTGAATTACACCTCTCCGGTAAATTACATTGTATACTATCACGTTTACTTAGACCAAAATATAATTTATAAAATACAGTGTGTATATATATATGTGTGTGTGTAAGAGTTATTTTTTCCGGTTAGATTGGTTAAACTTTTAGAGTAAGCCTAACGAAACGAAGGCTTGTTGAAACAAATGCTTAAGTTAAATAGTTTCAACCTAAAGTAACATAGTTAAGTTATTGATTTCACGTAGTTAATTTGAGACAGTTTAGTTAATTTAGAACAAATTTTGTAGTATTTTATGTAAGAGGCCAACACCTACTGTTAACATGTAGAACATAGAACTTTTTTGTCCAGTATTTTACTTAAATAAAATTAACCACCCTCAGTGATTGTTTAACATCCGTCATAATTATAAAATATTAAGATAACTTTATTCTCTGGTTTTGTATATAATGAGAAATGAAAATGGAATGTAACTTCACGGAATTTTTTATTACACTGTTGCGTGTTGATCTTTACGCGATTCAACAGCGAATCTTTTAATTTTAATGAACACTGTTACAACGGTTCACAGACGAATAACATAACGTTTATGAATACACAAATAATGGAAATAAACCTCGGTATGCAGGAACAGCAATGGAACCTAGCACACGGTTAGCTTTTGCTACGATTAATTTCACACTCTTTATATAATGATTTTATTCTTATTTATTATGCTGCCTGTATTTGAGTGCATTATTGTTATTAATTTGCTTAGTTTCTTGAAAAGGCACAAATTTGTATGATTCAGTCAGTAGCAAAAATTTGCGACAATAAATGTCAGTGGCTTTAATTTTAAAATGTTAGTAAACCAACTTTAAAAAAGCTTGTTCAGAATTAACAAATAGAGTATTATTTAGTGGTTTAAAATTGCGTATTTTTTGTAAAATAAACAAACTATTAATAAAGAGCTGAGTTACATTTTTAACACTTAACTTAATCAGTGGCGAATATATATTTAAATATTGTCGAGAACTTTATATATATATATATATATATATATATATATATATATATATATATATATATATATTTATGAAAGGTAAAGGGGAAGAAAAATGAATCTCCATTTTCCACAAAAAATTATATAATGGTGCCAAACCGTAGAGAAACGCCAGTACTTTTTCCTCTCCAAAGCATGAAGAGGAATGTTGATGAGTGTCCGAAATAGTGAGACATTACATAAACCCATCCAGGTACAACATACGAGAGTTTGAACTTTCAATTGCATTTTACTGGGAGCTAGTAAATGTGGACATTCATTGTTCTTCCCCTGTACCCTTCATATGTATGTATATGTATATATATTCCCTATACACACACATACACATGTACAAAATTTTTCAAATCTTGCTCCAGAACTTTGGATTTTACGGCTTCTCGTATGCGAAATCTCCAATTCGGCCGCCTGCCACCACTCGAGTAGATGTTTGTATACGAATCTCATGTATGAGGACGGCAGAATGTTCAAGCATACCAACAGCGCATTTCGAATGGTCAGGCGGGCGGTTCGCATACCTACTACTCACCCATCCCGTTACGCTCGTTGCACCTTTTTTCCGTTCCCGCACCTCAACTTTCATATATGCATCCTTCTCTTTGGCAGCATATTCCAGCATTGGCCATACCATATACCATCATGCAGTATGTCTTTTCCTTCACCTCCCAGTAATGAAATTCTACACGATTCAGTAAATGTTATGTTTAGTTAATAATTGATTTTTATTGGTTGTAAACTAAAATGTTCGGTACCTACCATTTATACTGTCTCATAGCAGCTACCCATAACATACCGGTAATAATGCATTTTATCTAAACCACATAAACAAGGCCTATAGTAGTTGTAATAATATATCTTTTACTTTATTGCTGTAGTATGTGTCAGTTAGTGTGTGCAGCCAAACACTGAGATAGGCATCATAATATGTTGTGGACTGCAGCAATTTATTGCATATTTCATGTCGGCGTGGGTACGAATGTTCTCTAGTGATACACTAATCAAGCGTAGTTATAACGCACTTGACATTAACTCGACAAATAAATAACACAACGATCAATATCCCAAAATATTTCTCACAATTATTGTTAAATCTTCATTCCAACATGCGTCAGCTGACAATGTTTTGACTATCGATAAAATGACGGGCCAATTTCAAATATGCTTCACCTGAGAGCCTTAAAAATAGCTGCATCCGCCCCTCTATGTTTACTACAGAGGGCCTATGCTTGAAAACACAGTTCGAGCGTTCGTGTACGAGCTGTTTCGAATTGTCAGATTCACTTACGAACTGACCTAGTTGAAAAGAGGTATGCTCCACTGCCTCGAACTCGTGTACGGAATAAGTGTACGAAGTGAGCTCCGTTGGTCGACAAGATGGCGGCTATTCGAATGTCTACCTCGAATAACAAAGTTTCTGTGATAACTAGGGGATTTAAAATGTTAATCAGCATGGTAGGAGAATCTTATTATTAGCAGAAATAATGTCAGTGTGACTAACCCGTCCAAACACAAAAGGAAATTTCGTAATAATTGAAACTTAGGATTTTGGACCTTATATAGAATAAATATCATATTTTCGGAACTCGGTTGATGAAGCATTAGAAGTGCTACGATAGCATGCTTGCTTAGTTACACGAGTATGTAGTTTCGAGTCTCCTCCACAGACGAGTATTTTTTTAATTTCAATAAACGCATTAATAATTTAATGCTAGAAAAAGAACTGTATGAAATATTATTTTATTTTACGTAATTTACTGTTTTAGACGTAATGAAACGAATCTATATCTTCCGTTTGTAGAGACAAAGCAACCAATGTCGCAAATGTAGACACACATGAATTGTGCCTCGTAAATATTTAGCTGCGCTTCTCCTGTAAATGACATTAATTAATGTAAAATTTTCTTAGACCAAAAGGTAATTTTTAAAATAAGTATTATTTATTCGAACAGTGTTATTCTTTCCTGTTAAGTGGGTTAGATAAAAACACTTTTAGAATACGGCTAACGAAACGAAGGCTTCAAGAAACTGATGCTTAAGTTACGTAGTTATAACCTATTATAATATAGTTATTTTAATGATTTAACGTATTTAATTTGATGCAGTTAAATTAAATAATTAATTCAGAGCAAATTTTGTTGAATTTCATATATGAGGCCAAGTACCTCCTGTTAGCATGTAGAATTTTTGTCTCAGAAATTTACTCAAATCAAATGACCAACCCGCATTTATTGTTAAACAGCCGTCATAAATATAAAATATTACGATATCTTTATTTTCGGGTTTGTACATAATAAGCAAAGAAAATGGAAAGTAACAAAAATGTCTTGTGCTGCACAATTTTTCCTAATATCGTTGCATGTTGAACTTTATGTGATTCAACGGCGAATGTTTAAATTTTATTTTACACTGTTACAACTGTTCACAGATGAATAACAAAATTTGTAAGAGTACACAAATAATGTTAAAAAAAAAAAAAAAACTCGGTATGTAGATGCAGCAATGGAACCTAGCACATAATAATCTTTATCCTACGATCGATTTCCCACTATTTAAATAAGGTTATTTTTTTTTTTAACTGTGCTGCCTGTACCTTAGTGCATTTTTGTTAATAATTTACTGAGTTTTTGTAGGCACAGATTTGTATGTTTCAGTCAATCGCAGACATTTGTGACACTTAACACGCAATGTAACTAAAAATGTTAATTTATTAATTTTAAAATAGCTTATTCAGTGTTAATAACTGCAGTATTATTTAGGGAGTAAGAGCTTGTAAAATTTTTTTTCGTAATATAAACATACTATTAAAAATACATACTAGCAAAAACTATTAAAAATTGCTTACTTTCATTTTTAACACTTAACTTAATTAGTGGCGAGTTTCTATTTAAACATTGCTGAGAACTTAATAAATACGTATATGCATATAATTGTTGAAATATTGCTCCGTAGCTTCGGTTTTTACTTGTCGTATACGAAATCCCCAATTCGGCCGCCTGTCTCCACTTGTGTAGATTTTCGTAAACGAATCTCGTGTACAAGGATGGCAGAATGTTCCAGCATACCAACAGCGCATTTAGAGCGGTCAGGAGGGCGATTCGCATACGAACGAAAATTTGAGCACTGGCCCTTAGATTATAGTTCTCAGCTCACATGCAGTTTATTGCAGCCACTGACTATATGTATGATTTTTTTTTCTCGTAAATGGTGCGTTCTAGCTACTTATAACAAGAGGACTTTTTTGGTTACTTAGAATGTAATTTTCAGAAAAGAAACATAAAATATTCATAAACACAACGGCATGAAAGTTGTAGTCAGTAAAAGGGCGGCTACCCCTGCTATTTTCATGAAAGGGAAAGTTTAATAGCGTGGTTTCTTCTCGGGTTAAAGATCTAGATAACACTAATCATTGTGCGCAGAACTGTAATTTATATCCACTTGGTTTCCGATTATTTGCAAAAAAAAAACAATATTAAAAATCTATTTTGAATGGTTTAATATCTTCCTTAAAAATAGTGCTAGGCGAAAATTGCTTTTTGTAACTATACATCAATTGATATAAGGAATCACTCTCTCATCAATTGTACCTGTAGTTGTGGAACAGTCTGTATATATCGATCATGAAACGAAAACACGTTTAACTTTTTATACATCTATGGAGCCAAATTTGGAAAATATCCTGCAATATCATTCTGAAGTAAACATGGACTTTGATATCTCGACTGGTTCGACAGCTATAGAAGAATAATCGAAAACAAATATCACGTCTTTTTCTCCCACTTAATTAAATAACTTCGGAATGTCTTGAAGTCATATTTTAAACATTTGTATATGTATATAATGGATGTAAATATCACTGACCATTGGGTTTGATTTGTGCAACTAATTATTAAAAACAAATTGCCCCAATTTTATACTTTGGGTTTCGAATTTCAAGAAATTCTAAAAATACTTTTCGGGTATTTACATAATATTCATTTTGAAGCAAAAATCAACTCTGTATACTGAATTATTCGATATATATATATATATATATATATATATATATATATATATATATATATATGTAATTAGTCAAAAACACAATTCAATTATTTTTAACCCATTAGAGGTTGAAATTCGAAAAATCCTTACATATGATAGTACGCATTTTCAAGACAGAACATTGATGAAAAAGTCACGAAGATAGGCCTCGGGTTCGTGCTATGTAGACAAATATTATTAAACATGCTTCACCTCTTTTCACCCCCCTTAGGGGTTGAATTTCGAAAAATCCCTTCTCAGTGCTTGCCTACGACATAAAAGGAAATTCCACGTTTCTAGGCCAAGTGGTTGGAGCTTCCGCTTGATGTGTCCTTCAGCCCATAAATCAATCAGTCAGTTAATGAACTTTTTTATACATTATGTACAGATAAGAGTTCATAAACCATGTGTTCAGACAAACCAACATATTTCAACTGAGTCGGTTTATGAAAGCTTGTCATTTACAGTGATAAGAGCGAAGGAATTTCACCTACTTTGTAAACACTGTGTTGACATAGTTTTCGCCTGTGACTAAAATATCTGTCGACATTATACTTTTATTGCATGAATAAAACGTGTTCAATAATATTTTAACTTGACACAGACTATAACAGTTTGCACAAGAATATAACGTTGATAGGCACCAGTAGAACATTAGCATAGGTCCTTCGTTAAGTATAGAGCCCATTGAATTGACAGTAATCTGTTATTTTTAAATGCTTGTACTCAAATTTATTTCGCTTCGTTACCTGACTCAGCCATCACAATATTGGTTTTCCAGGAGAATTCTTGCATGCTTCTATAAAAGAGGCCTTGGTTGATTACGCTTCTGATAGACTCCTCCCTAATGTATGTCGGGAACGATACAAATGCAAAAAATAATGCAAACCTTAAAATAATTACAGCCAAGTCTACAGCATGTTTCCTGTTCTGGTTTTATAATTTAGTATACATTGACAAAACATTATCGCTATAATGCTTTGGTAAAAAAAGGCCAACTGGATGGAATTAATTGCTTTAATAACACTTTCAAAATACATTTTAGTGAAGATTCGAAAATGTTTTCCCGGTTCTACACTTATGTTCACAGCAAACATTTTACAAATTGCAACTAAGTGTTTTTTTTTTTTTTTTTTTAATTACAATCGAGGTGAAAGCAAGCAATGTAAAATACACATTTTGTAGAAGGTTTGACAAATAAATACAATTTATTCTTGAAACACAAACTCACAAATTAACTCCCTTTAAGACTAATGAAACCGTTTAAGGTGCATACACAACACTTAAATTTTCTCTTTGATGAGAAAATGCAGTATGTTTCGTTCATTGACTTTTAATGTGTTTTGTTTACAGCACTATATTGCTACAGTAAAATGCAATAAACCTACGGAATATATTTCACACAAGAAGTGATACATATTAAGAAAGCATTAACTGAATGTAGCCATGCTAGCTTAGTGATTAAATTTTGTGAAATGTCCACAAATTATGGTGCAAAATTTTTAATTTTCATTTACCAAGCATATTTCCTTAAACCGTTTAGGTTTATACGCTTTGTGATCACACGTATAATTTTGTAGAGATTTTGCTTCCTGTTCCACTACAACAATATTCATTTAGAACCACTAATTAAAAAAACTAAATGACTTTCAGAAAATATGTTCAATTACGCCTGCAGAAAAAGCGTGCATACAACGTAAACATTAACTTTAAATGGTTGTATTTATTCATTCTGTTGAAGATTTCCCGCATTAAAACATAATCACTAATCTGAAAACTGAATGAATACAAGCAAATATGTTAATACTGACGCAGCCATAGACGTGACAAAAGCCAGATTAATATTAAAAAATCCACCAGCACTGAACTCAAATTTTTTCCTGTATATAATATCTGAAAATAAACGAAGTTCTTTTTTTGCCGTGATGTTTAACACTGGTTCACATAGCAAATCAATAACAGTGTCGTTTAACGTTTCTCTCTCATAAAGTGCATCATTACATGCGTATACAAGAGCAATCAAGAGTAGACAGTACATGGAACCCCATACTAAGACAGAAGTTAACAAATATGAAAGGTCATAGTAACCCACGATGTAAGACGGCCTAAATAAACACAATAACAAATCTAGCAAATTGTGAATCAGCACAGAAGTAAAAGCTAAAATGAGTAGAAATATTGGTAGCCCATACATATTGTTCATCAATGATACAATAGTGCACAAATCATTGTATGCTGATCTTAGCAAAACCACACGCTTAACATAAAATTCAAGTTCAAACTGTTCTAGAACTTCAGGGCCGAATAAATCCGCTTGCGTATTTATTCCGCCGTGATGTAGAGCCATTGGATCATAGCTACTGCGAGAACTTGATACTGTGTCTGAACTAGCTTGAAAATTAATTTTAGTTAATTGTTTTACGTATGGATGATTACGAAGCTCGTAGCTAATAATATGTAACCTTCTTTTGATAATAATTGCTATGTTAATGTAGTGTCCCGAGATAACGAATAAGGCTACGTCATTTAAGTTGGCACACGCGGCAGTCAGATGTACTAATAAGGTGGGACAAAACCCGAACTGGTTGTGTAAAAATGCGGCGAACAATACTGCCGTTACTATTTTGAAAAACGTTGTTGGGCGTGTTGACAAAATTTTATTGTAGTTACGGTTGATACTGAATATTTTCTCGTCAACAGCAACGAACGTATTCATCGCCTCTCGTATACACGAATTTCTTATCCACAACATCGCAAGCCCCGCTTGGCCGGCGATAAACATCAAAGCCATTGTAATCACGATGGAGACATCGAAAGTTTTTGGGGGTAGGTTATAAGTGCGAGTTATGCGTGTATATATCTGATAAACCAAGGCTATAGTTACAAGTGAATGCATTACAATTCTGTAAACGTATTTTTGCACGGATCGCTTGAAGACAGCTGTTTTGGTGTTGTCATCTCTCGAGTCTTCGATCCTCTGGTAATTCTCAAAACCAACCATTTTTGACGCAGTTTGCAGAGGTTCCAGACACAAGGTGAAGATTGTAGCTGTATCAGCCATTTTCTCTGCAAACATACAAAAAAAATTACACTAATTCAAGCAACTTTCGTTCGCAGTTTATTCCCCACAAACATTTCAACAAAATAATATATATATATGTGTGTATATATATACACACACACGCTGATCATATTATAGTGAAATTCAAAAATTAAATACGTCAAAATCGAACTATTTAAAGTTCAGTATCTAAAAAAATAACCAACACTTTATAGAAACGTATACAGGTGCTAAGGACGTTTTAAAATAGCAGTAAAATAATACTAGGATGAAGAGACTACTAAATACCTGCATCAGTTTCTATAGTGCTGTAAATATGGTTTTACGGATGATTCTGCGTACGTGAGATTAGTTTACTGTGTTGCATAATCGTACGAAATTACTAATTACTTAACTCTTCTGGCTAAACATTTCAATTTTTGTTGCTAGGGTGATTGTATTAGAATCTATATAAATTCGAAATACCATTACGTTGGAATATACTGCACTTATGAATATGTTGGTTGCATTTATGAGTTTTAAATTGGTTTCAATGACGAGTACAGAAGTATTGCACATAATGACACGTTCGGCGGGTGGTAAAGTAGTAAAATATATAAAAATGTAGCTAAGTTATCACGAAAATAATCAAATACGTATCAGGTGAGCTTGTTTCCTAGTAGCAAATACAAACATTATTCAGTTGGCCGACTGTTGGTAGAAGAGGCGAACGTTCGCTAGTATGATAGTCTACATTTGTTGGAATGGTTGGTAATCAGGCCATGTCATTAAATATGTTTGTAAATATACTGAAATAATTTTAATGTAAGCAACTAAGTTTAGAATGACTGACATATTTCAGTATACGATCCACAAGTATACTAAGCAAAGTAACCCACAATCTTGTGGTTAACGTTTGGGTGATTTCATTATCCTTCATGTATGCCATATGTGGCCACAGGTGCATTCAAAATGTTTGATGCCTCTGGGCGGATTATCATGATTAACTTTGCACAAGTTGGCCAATTGAAGTTTGCTATTTGGGTTGTCACTTGAACAAAAAATTATTGTATTTTAATATACAATATAATTCCTTCGGAACAAAACGCTGAATGCAAGAGAAATGTGAAAAATGTAATAGATAATGACTTGATTTATTAATTTTATTCTGTCAGTGTACAGAAAATAACCGTCGTCGACGGAGAAAAAAATTCGTACCGAGATGTAAGCGCACAAAACAATAGAATAGCTATTAACTGAAGACGTCTACACCAACAGCTGCTGCAGGTGACAAAACCGAACTCATCTGTATTCTATGTTCAAAACTAATGATAAAAGTATTGGCAAGGCCGAAAAATGCCGAAGAACAAAGGAGAGTTTGCAAAGAGTATGTAGTCTCCGAAGCCGACGTCAGGCGAAAATTCTTTGACTGCTTTGGTAGAAGCACAACTGTCTTATACATGAAGGCATTAGAATGACGTCACTATAGTAGATGCTGTTAAGGTTAATTCTACTACAGGTTAGAAAGAAAATACGTTTTCTTATGGGAGAGCTTGGCACAGGGAAAATTTCTGCCACTAGTTTCGCTTCAATCGCTAAGAGACCAGAAAAATACGAAACCGTAGTAAAATTAAATATAAATAAACTTTGAAATTATATTAGTCATTTAATTTAATTTTAAAGTGAAAAGAAACCGATTTCGCGTTTCAAATTATCAACTTAATGTAACTTAAAATTCAGGAAAGCTCTGTGATTGGTCAGTTTGGTGCACTAGCGATACCAGCGCTCAAGTGGCAGAAATTTTCCCTGTGCCAAACTTATAACTTTGATCTTTCTAACCTGTAGTAGGATTAACCTTAATGCTGTTAATTCCCCCGTGAACAAATCAGTTCAGTCGGCAAAGTAACGTTGCTATTCTGATTGTGAGTACCTCACCGAAAATGTTGCCCATGATATATTACAACCTTTACTGGAATATACATTTAAGCACCATTAGCTTGCTATGAAACTAGACATTGGGCCGATAATGATGGACGGCCTGCTTCCAGCGGATACTTTAACCCCCCCCCCCTTCCATCGTAACAATTTTGCCAAAATTAATCTACTAAATAAGTGGTTCCGGAGATAAAAAATTATTATTAATAAATAAGAACCTTCAAACCAAGAAATGTTCCAATTCAAAGTAAACAAGCGGAAGCTGTAACAATTTATTTTCGTTACGATAAACTGCAAGTAAGTAATGATACAAAACACATCAACGTAAATATTCTAACCGAGCGATGTTACATATGTGACGTAACATGCGGTCGCCACCCAAATTAATAAGTTTATTAGCCATCAAGCATTAATAAATTGTCATTATTTACAGATGTAAAAATAAATATGTAATGCGACCATACATTCTTCTCGCCATCATTTTACGAAAACAATGAAATAACTTTAATCAATCAATATTCTGTGGTCAAGATTTTAAAGAGCAAAATCAGATATATAAATAAATAATATTTTAATACAATATGTATATACATATATACACACACACGCTTTGTCATTGTGGAAACGAGCAGGTGCATGGCTAGCGTCTGGAAAGTGGTGGGAATATGACC
This sequence comes from Medauroidea extradentata, assembly GCA_003012365.1. Classification (NCBI taxonomy): domain Eukaryota; kingdom Metazoa; phylum Arthropoda; class Insecta; order Phasmatodea; family Phasmatidae; genus Medauroidea; species Medauroidea extradentata. The sequence continues at coordinate 1,755 of PNEQ01044868.1, read as the reverse complement.
ATGTGGAACCGTCCGGCCGCCAACTCGCACCCTATTGCACAACTGCCTATGACGTCACGCAAGTTGCACATCTATCAAAAGTCGGTACAAGTCTGACTTCCCGCGCGTACGCAAGACAGAAGGCTGCACGTATCACGTGTACTGGCCTGTGCCCACGCCCAAGCCGCCGCCGCATAAACTATTCAACTTAACTCATCATTCGAAAAAAATATTCAGTTAAAGGACTGCAAAATTTTTACTACACGTCGATGAAGTGTCCTGCCAAAGAATAAAACTGGTAGTTTTCTTTACGTAAATTAATGTATATTAAAACAAATATATTAACAATGTACTGTTAACTACTAACGGAAAATTGCACGGAAAAATATAGTGAGCGACAAGAAACTTTTTGGTATTTCGAAGTAGATGGGCCGTACCAGCGGACAAACGAAAGAGGAAACTGAAAATGTAATTTGTATACCCTCTTCGAAGAGTTGCGAAGTACGCTATAATTTTAGTGTCAGGTAGAAGACAAACACTTCAGACGCGTACATTCGATATCAGCGACCCGATCTGAACTTCTCCCTCGATTTATCTGCACTACATTTCCTATTATAATTTGTTTCATTGCATAGCTTTTTTTATTTCAGCTCATTAAATATAAATTTTTTATGTATAATGTTCACTGCCTTTATCTTAGAATATGTATGTAGAAATTAAATTACACTTTTAATGTAGTCATTTAAGTGTTATATTTTTTATTTCAATACAGTATTGCAACAGCATAAAGCCTTCATTTATAAGTTATTAATTTACAATATTTTACAACCCATCGGAACATATGTACATATTTTACATATACATAACCACTATTCGAGACACAACTCAATAATCAATAGCACATATGCTTCTTTCGCCACATTATGAACTTGACGTGTTCGCTGAAAAAAAATTCGTTTCTCTATACAACAATTTCAATAAAACTCGTTTATGAATTAATTTAAGGTTTCGTTTTAGTTTTTATATTACTCAAACATAACACAGATCATGCGAACAGTGTCAAAATCAATTGAGAGAGTTATAAATAGTACATGAACGATTATTTTAATTAGATACACGGTTTGTTCCAAGTAACGGGATTTATTACAGAAACATAAATGCATCTTATTTTGTCCATGATAAAAAAATGTAAAGCAGACTGTAAAATGAATAGTTCTACATTCGTGAAATGTACATGTGTAAATACTGTTTCCATGGGTATGGTTATTAATACTGTCGATATAATTTGTTCCTGGGTTGTGGGATAGTATACTAAACGTACATATAATTTAAATTTGATTCTATAAAATAATACAAAATATGTATATTGGAAATAGCTTCGTTTCAAGTAGATACAGACGTATTTTTTTTAACATAACTTCCTTTGTCAGTAGAAATGCAATATTTTAAGGAAGGGTGTAAATAAATTAATTTTTGTTGTTAGTTCCATTTTTATTAGCCTACTTTCCTCTAGGAAAGATAGGCTTATGAGATCGCGCGTCTGTCTGTCTGTCTGTAAGTCTGTATGTATGTATGTCTGTATGTCCCCCCTAATAACTTTTTATACAGTTCACGGTAAATAATGAAATTATTACAGAATATTATGCCATGACTGGTGAATACGACGCAATTTTTTTTATCGGTATACTCGTTATATTAACTTGTGTGTAATAATGATAACTTTTGAGTTCACCAAAGGAGAATGATGCGCAGATTTATCATGTTTTTTTTTTTTTT
>PNEQ01044867.1:0-14881 GCA_003012365.1 Medauroidea extradentata | reverse complement strand
TCTTGTAAAATTCTGAGAGGGAAATGAATGTCCGATATAACCCTCCAAGTTATGGAACTGTACAAAATACATATATTTGTAATTTTCATAAATTCTATTACTTCCTATTGTTTAGCTTACTTTGCTTTATTATGTTTTGTAAATTATTAAAGTACAACTACAGAGACCTATGTACATTTAGTTTTATGCAACAAGTAAAAGTTTTATTAGAATAAACCCTTAGGTGTCCGATACTGCCCGACCTTCCCCTAATTACTAGTAACATAATACTATAATAGAAACTAATAAATTAACGCTATTTCGCACAAATTAAATTTTAGAATTTTTGACTCTAGAACGATCTTAAACTGCTTTCACGGTTTAAAGAACCTAATAAAATCGAACCTGTGTCAATGTATCAGCATCGCAAAATCCTGTTGCTTCACGATTCTGCAGTTTACTTATGTCAACAGGTTACTTTATCTATCTTATATGTCGTTCGGGATAAAGTGAGCACTAAAGATTTAACTTTTCAAAAAAATCACTAACGGTTACTGCATATATTTTAACAGTAACAATAGTTACCTTACTCATTGTACGGTTGGCAGCGAATTGCAGAATACATTTCCGTGTATTTTTCTTTTTAAATGCAACAATGTTGACATGAAATTAACTGAATTCGACATATTTGTGTTTTATATGAATAATAAACGTTTCTTTATCTAAACATGTAGGTTCCTACCGACTGCACAATTAATCTTACATGCGCAAACATCAAGTGACGTGTCCAGAGAGGTTAGACATGTCCTGTTGTTAGCCGTTACGCGCGGAAAGATACGAATTGGCTGAAAATAGAACTTTAGCAGGGCTTTTCTGAATGCTCACTTTATCCCGAACCGCCTATAGTAGTTAGTATTCAGCATTTACACATAACGTAAAACGCTTCACAACAAATATATTTCAAACCATCACTCATTCACTGCACACTAGTGACTGACAGTGTGTAAAGACACCCCCCCCCCCCCAATTCTGCTCACATCTATAGGCTGTTATTTATGACAGGGCCGTGCTCTGACTAGTCTCTCTTCGACCTGACCACTCGCCTTCCTACTGAGAACATGTCGAAAGGGACGTTAGACAAAAAAAAAACAGGAAATATATCCTCACAGCACAGAGCGCTTTTCGAGCAAGAACGTGCCTCGCTTACGTAAAACGGAGCTTGAGAGAGGGGAAAATGTTGTTTAACAATATTGAATTTTGCAGTTATGATCACGTAAAATGTACATATTATATGGGTGCTTATATTAAGTCATTTGTGAGTACTTGTGCATGGTTGAATGTTATTTGCAAATATTTATTTGTACAATTTACTTCACTAAAAACACACACAACAGGTTTCTTAAGGGGGTACAACACACCATGAATTACCTACCTCAGCTTATTTATACTGGATATTTTATATCCCGAAAGTGTTCACTAAGAATTGTGCGATTAATGTGTACTTTGAAAAATAATGAAACGAAATAAAAATATATAATTCCCATTTTACCTTCCTTTTCCTCACTATCTGAGCGTGGAGGCTTCATGATACTGAAGCTTGATTTTTCTTTCATCCTCAGCCTTCGATAATGCTCTTCATAATAAAAAAAAACCTTAATTAATTCATTTAACCAATGTACAAAAATAGGTTATTTGTTCTTGGTATAGTCTGTACAGTGTAAATTAGACAATATTATAAAATCAAAATATGTTTAATGTTTGCGTAATTATTGAGGAGGTGGGACACATTCCTTATTCCTCTAGCCTTTGAAGTTTGTGGATTATTTTACAGTACCGACAGTATTACCTGCAATGTAAATGATGCGACGAGGCAAATTTGATAGTTGGGGCTACAGTCGCGCGGTCCCCATGTAAGTATAGATTGGACGCTTTGTTTCATTTTTAAAATTTGTTTTAACGTTTAGTGATATACATATGCTTTTAACCATTCACAACTAAGAGTGAGAGATTTTGGTTAGCACTCAGCATCGTGGTCTTTAGCTCTGGTGAACGGTGACATGATACGAGTATGGAGCAGCACCGGAATGAAGGAGCGGGGAAAACGGGTGATCCCCGGGAAAAGCGCGCCTACCGACGGCATCGTCCAGCACGGTACCCACATGCGAATATCCGGGGACCGATCCTGACGGGAATCGAACCCGGATCGCCTTGGTGCGAGACGAACGGTCTGACCGTTCGGCCATCGGGGTCCTCATTCACAACTGACTCTTCTACCAAGTGAAGTGCATTGAGAATGTTGACATTCTTTCCGTCGAGTGAAAAGTTTGCCATTTTTACAAATATCACTGACTCTAGGGAAACTCGACTATATCGGTGGCTTGTACATCGTTTGAGAAATTATTTTGATAACTAAAAGAACAATCACTTGGTTTAAAAAATAATTTACATTTAAAATAAAACCTCTCAAATTATTTAGACAGGTGTGCTCACTCCCCCCCCCCCAAAAATATACGACACGAATGTAAGCCGTGAACACGTAATGGAAAATGTCGGGAGTATCACAACTGGCTTGGCATTGACAAGCTTTTCGTTACGTGAAAGTAAACGTACGTATAAAGTGACGCGATCGTGGTAGGTCCAGCAAATAAGTTCGGGAAGGTGTTCCCTGCTGACGTTAAAGTGACACTTTAACGTGATAAAGCGAAACGTGAAGTTTTCGTAACCCCGGTTTTCAATACTTTGCAAATGTAAAGTTAAAGTAACGACAGTAGAAAAATGTTGAGAATATATTTTTCAAACAGAAACATTACGATATAAACCATCAACACATTTTCCATAAATGCATATCACGTAAAAATTCTGAAAATAAGCTCAATTATTAAAATATTTTTGATTTTTCACAATATTTTGCACAATAAAGCGTCACTATCTACTGACGAATTTGTTATGTCCTCTCTCTCTTAAGGGCGCCGCCTACCCGCGCGTGAGAGACTCAAAAGCGACGGAGCAGTAAGGTCGACCTTGAAGCGCGCATCAAATGCCGCGTCGCCTCAACGAGCCAAGCGCTGAACTAGCGTGCAAGGTTCCCGCCGAACGGTATTTACTATGGAACACTAAGCGGTGACCATATAATTTTATTGATGGAAAATCTGCAACTAATATCAGTGCAGGTCGCAACCTCAGTTTTACATACATACGGTTAGTACATTTTGAAGTACGGCAGTCTGAAAAGGCCGCTTTTAGCCATGTTGGAGCGCTTGGAAACAGTGTTTTTAATGAGCGTGGTGTCATAATAATGAGGTTCCGACCTTGCCTGAAGTTTATTTTCTTTTCGTACGTTGGCAAAATGGGCGCACGTGGAATATTATCGTAGAAAAAACCTGTTTACGAACACACTACACCGTATTTGAAGCGTGGGGTAGGCAGCCGCCTTAATGTTGCGTGGGGATCTATTATTGTTGATTAAAACACCGGCAGTTATGTCCTTAGATACTTCGGAAACTCCGAACTTGTTTCGTCAGTCCCACGAGAGACGATATGCTATATTGATTATCGTTCTAAAGCTTTTAAATGCTGTTAATCACGACCTCCCGCGAAAGTCCGTGGTTATTACTCGCGAGACACGCATACACGTCCACTCTTCGTGAAGGTTGCAGCAGAAGTCTGTTTTCTCCGCGGCTTCCCACAAACGTCCGCGGTGGCTCCACGCGACGCGTCCACCCTTTGCAGAGGTTGCCGCCGAAGTCCCTCTTAGCTTTCACCTTCTCGCCTACGCGGCGAACTCTCCTAGGACCGCCCCCATTTTAAGTTTCAGCCTATCGCGTTTCTCGTGGGTGGCGACGACAACAAACCCTGACATTCCTCCGTATCAATTTATTGCATCTTTTTTTAAATTCACATACATTAACATTAATATCCGTTTGAACTTATTTACATAATTTGATCAATTTCTGATGAATAATTATAAAGTTAATATTAAATTGCACAGCAGGGGGGTGGGCGTAACCACGCCTCTTGGTGCCCTAATTTTCAGCATTCAAGCCGCGCGCCCCTCGTCGGCTCAAGGCGGCTCGCTTTCACTTCCAGTTTTTTCCTAACTTTCGCTTCCCTGCTGTGTTAAGGGGCAGTCTGCAGTGGCGCAATGCAACACCCCTCTGTAACTACTGCGCCTCTCGCCTGTACGCAAAACTAAATTACACATAAATTACTTTAAACAAACTCTTGCCCTCGAGTCACATAAAACGTACAATATTCTAATAATAATGCAATTTCAGCTGACTTCCTACGACTATCCTAACCTAAATTACAGTATTTACAATTTATATGTTGTTTATTTACATTTAAAGGCTATATGCCATTTACAAATCTTACAATGCATTGATTATTTTGGAATATACATCTATAGCAATTTACAAGGTTATCCTCAAGTACAAGACACACCTGTTTCATTTTTCCATGAAATCCTAGTAATGCAAAATAAAATTATAGGCCTACTTAGAAATAAACATTTTTTTACTATAACTAGAGATGATGGTATATCGCGAAAATGTTTTGTGTCATCATACCCTTGAGAACACTGCAGTTTATAGCAGCATGTATGATTGGGTGACATACGTCTGACACAACCTAGCTGTCTGCAGACCAATAACAGGCATCAAATATTACAATAGTTTGATTCTTATTGGCTCAGTCAAACAGGGCAACAGCTCCAAGCACAAATGCGAAAGTCAGTAATCTTCTGGTAAGCTGAACGTACACTTAAACCTAACAAACAGTCAACTTTTCCCGCGATAAACCATCATCTCTAATTATAACATACGTAGCTGGTTCTCTGCGAATGACCATCTTGACTATGACTTAAGGTTTTCAGTTTATTGAAAACGTTGAGTCAAGGCTGCTTGGCTTAAGCTTTGTCGACGGCATTGTATACGACTCCATAAGAGGCAATGTATGTTATTTACTTGATTCAGTGTTAAATGAACCACTGGAGTGGAATTCCAGTCGTTTCGGTTGGAAAATGAACAACTGAAGTTAATGAAACCGGGTTGATTGTTTCAGTGACGAAATTCTGTTGATTCAAAAGTAATTTCCAATTTCTCCCGCCTGTTAACTGATTTCAATATTTTAAGACCATCTTGTCTAGAATAATAATTTAAACGTGTTATTAATTATAACCTCAAAAGTTACTTTTTGAGTACATTTCAATCTATAAACTTTGATTGTTTCTTAGGACGCTTTGATAGCTTTAAAACGTGGCAGAAAACCACAAATTACTAGAATGGAAAAAGTAACCAAGTGCTCAATTTATCCCAAACCAACTATAGCTAGTACTGAAATGGTGAATTAAAAAAGAAACCAAGTCCATAAACTACTGTTCAACGGAGAAAAAAAAGGAGGGGTGTAGGACAAATATAATATGAACTTTGGCAACCAGCTGGCCTCTAAAGCAGCAGTGAAAGAGAACGTGTGTTATTCACATCACTCAATGAAACGAAGTTCATACGACAACTTGCAGTAACAATACCATTTTGGTAACTGTGTGGACTTGGGTAATTTTTAAAATCACCGACTCAATGTCAGTGACTAACAATCCACTGATCCGGATTTACAGTGTATTGAAAGCTATCATAAAGTCGAATGTTAAATTCAAAAGCTAGAGTTTTCCAATATTGTGTAACGGCCTTCGGCGAGAAGGCAGCTGCCTGTAATAAACCACTCTGGCTTTACTTCTTCCTACATCTCTGCACCTGACCTAGCAGACGGCGCAAAGCATCGCTCCCGCCTCGGTCTACTCAAGGATTAACAGTGGCAAGACGGAGAAAAAGGCCGTGGGTAAAAAGAGGGGAGGGTAATATAAAAGGATTGCTCACCCCCGGAGTCAGAAAACGAGGAGTGGCGGTTGTAAACATCGGGAGCGGGTTGACTTCAAACGAAAGTCACCTCGGGCGTTGTAACAAGACCCCGACATATGCTGCGGCTAGGCCCTGCTGCAGGGGTGCTGGAGGGGCGAGAGAGGGTGCTAATAAATACCATGCCACCCCCGAAGCTTACTTGAAAAGGGGATCATCCCCTCCGCCATCTTGAATTTTTTTTCCCTCATTGTCTTAAGCCTAGTACACACTGTTATCAATTTTGATCAAGCCGACTTGCATCGTGTGACTGGCCGACTTGCATGCTAGTAACGTGCATGCAAGGTATCGCATTGTAATTTGAATTCGAATAGAAACTGTTCTAATTTTCATGCACCTTCATTTGTTTGTGTTTAAATTTGGCATATTTACGTACGTTAATTTATCTTTTTTTTTTTTTTTTAGAGTTTATTACAAAATTAAGCCTTGTATAGTTACAACAAAAATATTTATATGTTTCCAACGTGTAAGGTCTATACAACCAAAGTTTTTTTTTTTTATATAATTTTTGATGACAAATTCCATATCCTCGTTAATGACGATAGTCATAATTATGGATAAAAAAAAACAATAAAGTGTTCTCATATTTTCGAATTTTTCGGCATGTAGGATAATTCAAGCAAACACACAAGTGCTTCTATGTGTACGGTATGTTCATGTATCTTGTGTACAAGGCGATGTAAACCTCTTGTTCAACTTTAGGCCTTCGCCTTCTTGTTCAATAGGGATAACAATGTGTACTAGGCTTTAGACACAGAAATCTTGACGGTAGTATATCCGACAACGCCGTGAAATTGATCGTTCGTGCAGTCTTAATAAAGTACGGTGGTTCTTGAAATTAGCCATGAGTTTGTCACGATATTATTATTGCATCGTTTTGTTCCAATGACTAGAGCCCACGATTTTTTGGTGAAAAGAATTCTGCAACAATTTGTTTCAATACCTTGTGTGCACAAATGCAGCTCTGCTTCTTGAGTATTGGCAGAATGTAGGCGTGGCTCATTTGACTTGTGCCAGCAGGGACAAGGTTACTGCGACACCACACGTCTGTGATTTGCGGGTAAAACCCCGAGACGCTGAGAATTTACAACAGACAATCACTGACCATGAAGCAGAGCTGCATATGTGCACATAAGGCATTGAAACAAATTGTTGCAGAATTCTTTTCACCAAAAATCATGGGCTCTAGCAATGACTAACGTACACACCGGCTGCTATGCTTCATGGTCATTGGCAGCGTGAATCGTTTCAGACATGTATCTCATTTGACTGCACCAATCAGAAAAAGGCTATTGTGAGACCATACATCTGTGATTTGTCAGTAAGTAGAACCCCAAGACACGTCACAGCTAAGACGTCCAATCACTGACCATGAAGTTTAGTTGCAGATGTGCACATAAGGCACTGTAACCAAACGGTGTATAAATATTTTTCCACAAAATCTTTTGATATGGGCGAACTTCGCCGCTTATTGGCTGCCCGAGGCTGTTGCTAACAACCCCGTGTATGTTTGGATCCTGCATGTTACTACTGGTTTCCTACTGGCCTGGCTGCCGGTTAGCAGGGCAGCTGCCGTACGCTGATTGGCAGTAGGTGATTCTGCCATGTTGTTGACCAAGGAAGCCATTTTACTAGCGTGTGTGACTGAGTTCACCGTTCTACTGGCTATTTCACTTCTGTATACCTAAATATTCTGTGGTTGGGACCCACGTGGTGACGCTAATGGACTGACAGGTACGCATAGCTTCTTATGGTGAGAGAGAAAAAGAAACTTTCTGTAATGACCACACAAAATGGAAAAGTATACACAACCCATAGAAATGTGGAGTCATTGTAAATTATAGGATTCAAATATCTCATTTAGCTACGTGCATTTATTTATATGATTACAGCTGGAGATTTTTGGTGAAAAGAATTATACTACAATTTGTATCACTGCATAACGCTCACATCTGCACCTCTGCTTCGTTGCCATTGGCCGAGTGAAGGCGTCGCTCATTTGACTGGGCCAATGAGAATAATGTTACTGCGACACCATACGTCTGTGATTTGCGGGTAGAAACCCAAGACGCTGAGAGTTAAAAACAGCCAATCACTTACCATGAAGCGGAACTGTAGACATGCACATAAGTAGGGACCCCTGTTTTTCGCGAAAAGTATTTTGCCCCACTTTGTTTCAATGCCTTACGTACACATCTGCAGTTCTACTGCGTTGTTCTTAGCAGCGTGTCTTTGTGAAGATATGTCTCTCATTTGACTTCACCAATCACAATAACGTTACTACAACTTCACAAGTCTGTGATTTGCCAGTAAAACCCCAAGACACGTCACAGCTGAGACGTCCAATCACTGGTTATGAAGCAGAGCTGCAGGTGTACACGTAAGTCACTGAAACAAAGTGGGGCAAAATTATTTTCGCGAAAATTATGGATTCCTACATATGAGGTATTGAAACTAAATGTTGCATAATTCTTTTCACCAAAAATTCTACATATAATTAGAGACAGGGAAAATTCGCCTTTTTACTTACCTGTGACTGTATCTGTTTACTCGAGAAGACAACAGTTACTTATTGGTCGCTCGTTACTCTGTGATAACACGTAATTGGGACTGCATTTACAAGCCTCTTTGTTATTGGTTCAGTGTTTTTCTAAGAGTTGTCTAGTGCCACTTCTAAAACAGCACGAATTTACAGGTGTTTGAATCCTAGCTAGTAACCAAAAGAAAATGCGAATTTGTTACGTCATTACTTATAGTTAAATTTTTTGTTGACGTGTGTGCCAGTTCTTGGGCATGTGTAAGATTTAAATACGTAAATTTAAAATAAAACTTTCTTTTGTTTTATTTTTAAAATTAAAATGTAGATACAAAACAGTACACCACTGGATGTTCAGATGTGAGATTTCAATATCTCTTTTTCTTCTAAACAACAAAGTACCTGAATAAAATAACGTAGTCAAACATTTTCTTTGTTAAATTTAAGTTGTAAAAAGGAAGCGGTGATATTATTTCCATTTTCCAAGGGAAATACGACCCTAACAATATTTAAATTAATTTATGTAGGGCCTATATCATTGACGATAAATTTATCACTATTTATTTGCCCTCCTCACAAATTTAAACTGCAAATATTCATATTATTAATCGCAATGTCACAATGTTAACTTTTGGTAACGATGGAACGTTGACAAGTTGCGAAAAGTAAGGAATTGCTGAAAACTAAATCTTACCAGGATCTATAAATTTGTTGTCTACAAACTATAACAAGTTTAGTTACACGAGCCATAGTTCTGTCGAAACAGGGATAGTGATCAGATTAGGCGATGAGTACTATGTTCCAGGTTGTTAATCGTAATTGGTATGTTTATTTCATTCGAACTCTCCATTTTGCTCATCTTATTTGGAAGTCACGTGAGCACAAGGTCTAAGTGATCCAGGTAAAAAGCATCTACTAAATCTTTGGAGCAGAAGGAACACGTCGTTGTCCTTGTCTTGAAAATATGGCAGACATAACAGACAGTTTGAGAATCAGTAAAAAGAACTCGATATTGCAATGAAAATCATGAGTGCGGAGTTCTGCAGAAGGAAAGTACCCCACAAAGTAATTTATTTTGAGATAACCGTACCAATTACCAGAAAGTCGCAAGTATATCCCATAAATAGGGGCCGGAAAATTTCACGGATTCAATTATCTGCATGCTAGAATCCATTGTCCTATGCACATTCAAGCCCCGTCTATTCTTTCATTGTCTGTTGTTCCACTGAGTAGCAGCTAGTGGACAAATGGTCGGGACTTGAGTATGCACAGAACAGTGCATTCTAGCGTGTAGGTTATTGAATCCGCGAAATTTTCCGGGCTCTACCCATAAAAGAAACAAGTATTATAATTAGAGATTTTGTTTATCGCGGGAAAACTTGACTGTATGCTGGGTCTCAACATAAGTTCAGCATGTCAAACGATTACTGGCTTTAGCTTGTACGTGAAGCTGTTACTCCATTTGACTGAGCCAATAAGAATCCCGCTATAATATTAGATGCCTATTATTGGTCTGCAGACAGCTACGTTGTGTCAGACGTATATCACCCAATCATACTTGTATAGTAACAAACCACAGTGTTTTCAAGGGTATGTTGGTACAAAAATTTTCGCAAAATACAATCGGCTCTAATTGTAACATGTTATTTGAAGGAAAAGAAGAGCCCAGAAAAATCTACCTATAGAGGTTTGGACGCAAACAATACATTTTAACTAAGAATATCTCAGTTCTAGTGAATTGTTGGTTGATTCCCGTCTGATTGGCCCGATCCAATTGTTAATCTGCCTAAGTCAGCATTAGTAAGGATGGTGAAATTTCGTGAATTCAATGACCTGCATGTTTGAATCAAATATCCTATGCATACTCAAGTCCCGACCATTTGTCCACTAGCTGCTACTCAGTGGAACAACAGACAATGAACGAATAGACAGGGCTTGAGTATGCATAGGATATTTGATTCTAACATGCAGTTCATTGAATTCGCGAAATTTCACCATCTCTGCTTCATGAATAGACACGTGCAACTTTCGCTTACTTATTTGGTGACAGGCTAGGATTCACTTGCCTATACTCGCCCAAGCTAAATTTTGTAACGTTGTTGGCTCCGGGTCTGCGTTATCTTTGCGCGCTCAAATCACAGGACAGTAGGCATTTTACAGTTGACCTTATATTGTTGATTGAAAATGTCCTCCAGGTGTACCACTTATACTGCCGGTCAACAACAGAAGTCAAAATGAGTGCACAGAAATTTGATGTCTAGTCTGCTGTCAGATAATAACGCAAAACATGCAGAACTGTAGTCATGAAACCTACTATAGTCCATGTCATCACTTCTGAGGAGAAAAAATTAATCTACACAATTACAAAAATATAAATAATTAATATCTTAAAATATATTAAGCTATTTTTATATCCGTACGTGGGTTACAGTAAAAGTTTATCATTACTACGAGTCAAACTGAAATATTTTTAATTATAACCAGACAGGAAAAATCCGTGAGTTCACTGAACTAAGGTTAATTCTACTACAGGTTAGAAAGGAAACGTGTTTTCTTATGTGAGAGCTTGGCACAGGGAAAAATTCTGCCGCTAGTTTCGCTGCACTCGCTAACGTGCCTAATAAAATACGAAACCGTAGTAAAATGAAATCCAACTAGACGTGGTAACGAGAGGTGTCATTTGACGTAATTTTTAAAGTAAAAAGCAAACGAATTTTGCCTTTAGAATTATTAACTTTATGTAGCTTAAATTTCAGGAAAGCTCTGTGATTGGTCAGTTTACAATCTTACCGATACCAGCGCTCAAGCGGCAGAAATGTTCACTGTAACAAACTTTTAACATATATATTTCCAACCTGTAGTAGAATTAACCTTAACCACGGCTGTAGGACAGGTCTGGACACTCGCCTGGATACTTGACTCACTTGTTGTTTGGCCGCAGTTCACCAGGTTACCGAGAGTGTTGTGCTTTATTGGCGCTGCAATCAGGGCGGTCGGGCTCAAACTCCGCCCTTTTTTTTTCCAGTGTTTACATTATCAAGTAAATAAATATTGCTGTAGCCATAATACTTTAGGCTTGTGAGCAAAGGAAGTATTTCATATATCAATAAAAAAAAGTGCGCTTTGATACATAGTTTATCTTTATAATGTAAACACTGGAAAAAAGTGAGAGGGAAGGGGGCGGAGTTTGAGCCCGACCGCCCTGATTACAGCGCCAAAGACGCACAAAACTCTCGGTAACTTGGTGAACTGCAGCCAAACAACAAGGGGGTTAGTTTCCAGGCGAGTGTCCAGACCTGTTCTTCTACGGCCGTGACCGTAACTGAACTGTAGGATAGCGTCCGAGAATATCCGTGCGAAATACAGCCTTCATTGGCACAGGGAATAAAATATGGTACGGGGAGGATACCCTACGGCCAGGCTAATTACTGGACGTCGTAGGCATCTGCTTACCATGAAGAACTAAGCCTGGTACACACTATCCATAATTCCGTACCAAATTCTGTGCATGTAGCAATGCGACAGTGTGTACCGCAACTACGTTGGTTTTAGACAGAATTCCGTACCTAATTTCACAGCTAGAGTCGGTCCTATTTTTTATCGCAGTATATGTTCATACGCATGTGCAATGCATAGTTTCACCCACCGCGCATGCGAAATATGTAAATAAGCTTGCCAGAAAGAATTGAAGGGAAATAAAATTCTTGCTTCCTACTGAGCAAACTGCTGTCGGAGTTTTCAAAACCAAAATAATACAAGATTGTTTCACTTAATTGTTCAATTACACGTATGTCTTGTATTGTGAAATAGTTTTAGGAATGCATGGAATATAGCACCAGTATTTCAAATATATGTTTCTTTTTTTGTGTACCGAAACATACTAGTAAACAAAGATAGTGTGTACACAACACAGAAGTTTTACTACATAATTTTGGTACAAAATCGCAATCGAAATTTATGAACAAAATTAAGTGTGTAATTGAGTAGAGAATTAAGTATAGTTTATGACCGGGCTTTACATTCAATGGAGATGCCCCGGAATGAGAGGGGCGAGAGAAACGGTAGATCCTTTCTCCCTTCTTTTCCGTCGACTCACAAATTATACCCAACCAGATGACCACCATTAAGTCCCACTCATTTGCCTACCTACAGTAGCTTGTAGTCGCAAATATCAAACGGGCAACCAGTGTTAAGGGCACCGCCTACCTGCTCGTTAGAGGCTCAGAAATAGTGGAGCTGTAAGGGCGGCACTGACTCGTGCATCAAATACCACATCGCCTCAACGAGCCAGGCGCTAATCCAGCGTGCAAGATTCCCGTAAACGTGGGCGTGCAAGGAAAACCCACTAAGTCCCGTTTAATAGAAAAATTAGATATTCCTTTGTCAAAGGTCCAGTTTTATGTGTTTCATGACAACTTTCAGTACAATATGTATTATACTCCTACAGTATTTTCCAAACACACACGAATATAAAAATCTTTTTCTCATAATTTCATTTTATGGACTTAAATGGTTTTCCTTGTACGCCTACACATAATTTCTATGGGCTTTAATAGTTGACTATATAAATTCATTGGTGAAAAGTATGTAGCAAAATTCGTTTTACGATTTGAGGTTCGTGTACAGTCGGTTTGCACATTTTGAAATACGGCTGTCTGAAAAGGTTGCTTTTATCTATGCTGCAGGGGTTCGAAACAGTGTTTTCAATTAGCACGAACAATGACATTCTGTCTTTGTCTGAAGAGTGTTTTCTTTTCGTGCGATTGGCACATCTGGAATAGTTTCGTTAAAAATAAAAAATAACCTATTTTCCCGCACATTACAACGCTTTTAAGGCGCGTGATATGTGGCACCCTTAAACTGATTAACTATCAACGATTTAATTTTAAATGCAACTCTTTTAGACAAAAATGATCTATAGTAAAAAAACTAAAGATGTTCTATAATTGTTAAATATTAATTCCAAAATTTGAATTTTAGATAGGTATACTAAGTGTTGAAAATTATCGCGTTAAGTACGTCCAGTCATAGGTGGCGACCTTGAACAGAATATCCCAAATACGGATTCAGGCAATACTTGCATAGCAGTTACTTGATGTCTCGGTTAATACGCAACTTCTTTATACAGAGCCGGAGAATGTGCGGGGGGTGGGGATGGGGTATAAAGGTCAGAATTCCTCTGACACCAGCGTGAATGAAGCCTCGGCTACTTTTCTTACTTTACAGTTATTAAAATAGTAGTCGACAAGTAATACTTCTTGAAATTATTATTCAGACAATAGGAACCCCAAACAAGTTTCTGCCTAAACCCCTAGAAATCTGTCTGTGGGCATGTTGTTATGTAAAATTTTACTTTTGAGGTACATGACTAAACTGTTTTGCTGGTTACTTTCAGAAAACAATGTCTGGTGGCTTTTCTCTTAATTAATGTTAACATTTGGAGAAATTAACATGGATTCTAGATTATATACATAAACCAAATTTATATAGGTTTTCTTTTAAAATGGTGTGCTATATTCAACCAAAAAATTTGTATGTCTTATTTGGGAACTTCAACAATACCTCCCCCCCCCCTCCCAACCCAATGAATATTACTTCCTAGGCAAGCATGTGCTCGTTGTGTTCGGCGTACAAGTAACTAAAAGAACATCAAATGTCTGAAACAGTTTTTTTTTGTTTGGAGGGAGAGTTTGAGTCATGCCGGCGGTGAAGGGGAGCAATAGCCTGGGTAATGCAAGAAAAAAAGAGGAGGAGGAGGGGGAGGGAGTACCGCGCCCTCACAGGGGAAGACAGTTTATTATTGGTGGGTGCGTGTGGCCGGCGGGTAAGACGGCCCAGACGCGTTCAAAGATAGAACACCGTGGCGGCCAACAGCGCTGCACTAGCGCCGTCACGCGGTCAGCGCGAGAACTATTTCTTGTCTGCTTCGCTTCTTGGCCACAGACCACCCATAAGTTTAATACTTTTTTTCGTCTTTCCTGAGCCAAGGAGTGAAAGGCTGAGGCGAACCTATCCTCTCACCTTATTTGCTCAGACCCTCCCTCTAAAATCGAATAAGGAAAACGAATCCTTAAGGCTGTTCAAGGGCCTCGGGCATGTAATGAAAGCCAATGTAAAGTAAGGAATTCATAATGTATATGTAGCAAGTATGTGTTTAGTACCTATTTAATAAAGTTTCGGGACTAAAATAGCTTTCGTTTAATTTATTTTAATGAGAATGCTGTCCTAATATAATTCATACAAATCAGAACTATTTTATTTCCTTTAAGTAAAACTCGAAGATAAATAACTATTAAATGTAGTCAAGATCAGAGCCTGACAGTTTCATTTGGTTAAAACCAGCAGATTAATTTTTATTTAGCATTAAACATCATTAATATTTTAGCAGAAAATGTATCCTCCACTTTGCATACTATATAAATTTAACTGAGATTAGTTATGGATTAATACTACCATG
>PNEQ01044866.1:0-12374 GCA_003012365.1 Medauroidea extradentata | reverse complement strand
GGCACTCCCCTCTCCCTCCCCCACCCAGCCCCGCTGCTACTTTCACCGTGTCCATGCAGCGGGACTCGAACCCAGCACTACACATCTCTCGCCTCACCCCTTCAAACATTTGTGGTGTCGTGAGGGCGGCTATGTTAAATATTCCGTCCATTTACAAGTGTTCCGAATTCCGTTAAAAATATATAATTCAATTGTTTAACTTTGTCGACTTGCTATATTTGGCATATATTATAATTCTAAATAACAATGCGCAGTTTCAAACTAATGTGGCACACACTGATGAGTATTTTTAGTTGAATTAGTATGCTGTCTTTGCATTGCAGTGTGGCCTAAAATAACTTTCGTCAAACATTTGTTTATAGATGATGTGTATTTTGAAGTTGTATGTCGTGTAGTCTTGACAACACCGCTCTCCACTCAACTCAACGACCTATCGCACGCTCTGTTACATAACACTGCTGCTTTTGTACCATTCTTCTTGTTAGTTAACCTTGTAAACAAATTCCGTTCTTTTTTTGTCATTTTGTAGCCAATGATAGTTTCTGAATATTTACTTCCTGATACAACACTACAGCGTATACTGTCGGAATAAATCTACATTACAGATATTTACCTTTGCAGGTATAATTTCATTCAAATATAAACTTGACAGTCGATAAGCATGTATTCCTGACGAATGAAATGTGGTGTAACGACTGATGGCTCGTGCGTATTATTATCTCACGCCAAACTATTGACCATGTTCGCAAAAGGCATGGGGGTCACTCAACTTTTAAAAACCTTCTGTATCTGAAAAATTATTTTCAGCTTCATTCTCAAAACTGCAACAGGAACATGCGTTTGATTTTTCGCTCTACTTTACACAAAAAAAACTGTTGCGTAAACAATGCAAGGCAATTCAGTGTTCTTGGCGCGCGCAACAGTCTCGCCCTTACGGCTTACAATTTTATATGAGGCCGTTGTTGGCGTAGTGGATAGATCTCTTGCCTTCCACCAAGGCGGTCCGGGTTTGAGTCCCGGCGTGGCTGGTTCCCTAATTGTCGCATGTGGCAATCCTGCAGGACGGGTGGATGGTCGGCGGGTTTTCTCGATGGTCTCCCGTTTCTCCTCGCCCCTTCATTCCGGCACTACTCCATACGTCATCCTCCCAAACGTTAAATACCTAGATAAGTGTTGATCGGAGTCTGCTGTTCATTTAGGTCTCCAGCTATTAAAAAGCGGATCTTCAAGGTTTTGTATTTAATGGAAGAAGTTGTGTAAATATAATTGACGGATTTAAAGAAGGAGGGAGGGATGGAGTGATATAAACAGGTGTGGCAACAAGGACGTCTTCCATGCCACAATCAAGCACGTCATGGAGTGAAGTCGGTAGTCCAGGTCTGTGTGGTGGCAGGAAGGAAGGCAGGAATTATATAAAACAACCTGAAGGCTGTGAGAAACCAGGCTGCGTCTTCTCCATCCACTCTCTTCCTTCACAGCTTCTGCCTCTCTCTCTCTCTCTCTCTCTCTCTCTCTCTCTCTCTCTCGTGTCTTCCTCGCTGGCAGATGAATGAGGTTCGTGTGAAACAGCCGTGCTTGTTACGTGATAATGGGAAAGGATTTTTTCTTCATCCCCTCCCCTCTCTCTCCGAACGTGGTGGCTGCTTCGCTACGCCCGCGCGGTTGCCAACTTTCCCGCTCTATGCTAATAGAGGAAGCTACTTTTTCTCTCCCCTTCCCTCCCTCCTCTTTCTATCCCCGCGTTGTTTTCGCGATCTGTTTCTGCTGGCTGCGCCCTGGTACAGGCTGTTCCGAGTAAATTGAGCACTTATCAACCTCATAGTTGCTTTTTTCCTCTCACATAGACTTACTTCGTACTTACTGATGCTTTCTATTATAAACATAACACCCTCGGTTATAATCAAAGTGTGTGCGTAGATTGTACATCGCTGTAAATTGAACGTATGGAGGCTCAGAAGCGACGGAGCTATAAGAACGACCTTGAGGTCCACATCAAGTGCCACATCGTCACAAGGAGCCAAGCGATACATTGTTGCTATGAGACTGCAAGCTGTGATCAGATAATAGTACTGGTGGAAAGTCTGTAGCTAGTTCAGTACGCGTTTGTATCTGGGTTTCATAGACATGCAGTGAGTATAATTTATAGTATGGCAACCTGAGGAGGCAGTTTGTAGCAGTGCGGTGTGTTAACAATGACATTCCGTCGTTATAGGAAGTGTGTCTTCTTTTCGTACATTGGTACAATGCTAGTATGTGGAATAGTTTCGTTAATAAAACATAATTCCCCGCTCAGTACAACACAATGGAAACGCATTGTAGGCAGCGCGCTTCTTAAGTATATCGAACCAACAATACACACCTCTAGACTCTTCAAAGGCAGCTTTCTCCCCGTCGTGGCGTTTCGTCCAGTCGATACTTAAACGTTAGACGTGACATCCGCCCCAGAGTTAACATTGTTCATTATTTTAATCTGACCGTCGCTTACAAACAGTGGTTGTCGATTTTTATGATCACGTTTTACAAACACGAATACGGAGACGTGTTTTGATAGTGTCCTGCTGACATAATTGTATTGGCTTTTAAAAATGTGAATTTTTTAAATGTATATTTGAAAATAGTCAGTTTGTTACTTGTGCACACTCGGTAGGCCAGGATGGGCGTACTTCTATGTTTGGTGAATTAAGGGGGGTTTGGGGATTGTGTGAGCCTGTCGCGTTGCAGGCAGTATTAGTACCTGTGTACGTGATAGGTGGTATAACAAATTCAGTTGTAATTATTTTTATTCTAAATGCCGTTTAGGTACATGATGTAAAACTCGATATTAAGACTTTACATATACAAGAGACTATATCCTGGGCTTCACCTGCATCTGGTAGGAGGCTAAGGAGGCGGCGAGTTGGCAACACCGTTCCCCCGCGTCGTGCTCGACGGCGGCCGCTCGTGACTGTAGCCAGACTTGGCAACGTCGCGTGGTTCCCACGGGCTGCCGGCGCCCCGATACTCCCTCCTCTTCTATCCTCTTGTACCCTTTACCATCCTCCTGCTGTGGCGGTCGCAGAAACCCTTCTCTCATCCCCTTCAGCATGTGATTTCCTGGAGTCATCTTCGTGTTGCCTCTCTACAACAGGTTCTCACAGTCATTGTATGTGTTGCACGAACAACGTCGCTGTCAGATACAGCCATGTTTAGAATAGTAGCTCAAGTAACGAATATATCATAGTATGGTGTCAAATGTTCATTCTTACTGGGTGAAATGTCTCGCAGTTTGGTTCAGTGGTAGAACTTCTGGGCCGTGGGTCTAGTGTCCCGGGTTCAAGACTGGGTGATGTGTTTGCCCTATCACACACTTCCTTGAGAGCGACAATGGCGAACCATTACAGTCTCTCTCACTAAGTAGACGTGGGAGTTCCCCTGGGCCGTCCGGTTACAAACAATTATCGTTACACGATGAAGTGTAGTCAAGTTCGAGAATATATGGTCTTGTAGCTGTTGCTCGTGGTCAGACCATTCGCTTCCCTTCAAGGCGATCAGGGTTCAATCCTCGGTGGAGTTGGTACCCAGATTTCAGCGTGCTGGACGATGTCGTTGGTGGACGGGTTTTCTCGGGGATCTCCCGTTCCGCTCTTCCTTCTCATTCCGTCGCTTCTCCATCGCGGGGCTTCATGTCATTCTCTTGGGCAAGCTGAGCTCCCAGTAGATGTGTGCACATCAGGGCGTGATACCTTAGTGTGTGGTGGTTGTGTTTCTTGTGTACTTGGCTTGGAGAGGAGCGTGTGTTGACGGCGATGGTGTGGCGGTTGTTGTAGGTGCCACAGCGGCTGGAAGGGGCGTCTGTGCGACCAGTGCGAGAGATACCCTGGTTGTCTGCACGGCACGTGTCAGAAACAGTGGGAGTGCCTGTGTGACGAGGGCTGGGGCGGCCTCTTCTGCAACCAGGACCTCAACTACTGCACCAATCACAAGCCGTGCCGTAACGGTGGTACCTGCTTCAACACCGGCCAAGGATCCTACACCTGCTCCTGTCCGGCTGGCTTCACTGGCAGCGACTGTGAGCGGGAAGTGGATGACTGCGCGCACCATCCTTGCCTCAACGGCGGCGTCTGCAAGGTGAGGCACCTCCCATCAACTGCACTTACTTCCGTTGTCAGTTATACTTAGCTATGACGTTGACGAGCTGCCCAAAAGTATGCACAGATTATATATATTGTACAGCATTCACTTACATTCTCTGTACATCTTCCCCGCCTTCTGTAGGTACATTGCAGTGTGTTGGCGGGTTTCCTCTGTATCGTCTCATAATTACCGTCACCAGTTGCATGTGATGTACATAGACTTTGTTGTGCGTTTATGTCAGTTTTAACTAACCTTGTGTTGCGTTCCTGGTGATTGAGCCGAACACTTGCCTTCTGCGCCTTCACTTTTTTCCCGATTTAAAAAAGTTGCTTGGATGAAATTAATGTCAGAGTTTGTTCTTCACTTCAGTGTTGGACTATCCCGAGTATAGCCAAATACTTTATGTACAGACGTACTGTATATGCAGTTTAATTAAAAACTATGCAAATATTGGAACGAAGTGTAGTCAGTATTTCAGAAGTTTTAATTACTGGTTTATGTAATCGCATGGAGTTTGAGGGCATTGTTAAAAGTATTTCGTACCTTGACGGATTTTAAATGTTCAAGTGTTTAGTGTTACGTTATTTGTTTTCGTATCTTACTTTATTCTATACACGTAGTTAATTTATCCTGCTATCAGTATGTACTAACAGCTTGTTAAGAGGTCAGGTGTTCTGAGAATGGAATGCTTGTATTGTGATAGTGTGTACAGTAGTTGTGGGCGCGTCTTGACGCTGTTGTGTGCATGTTTGCAGGAGAATGGCTCCAACAGCTACAGGTGCGAGTGTCCCAAGGGCTGGCATGGACCGCACTGTGAGACGTCGACGCGCACCTGTGACGACCTGCCGTGCCACAACTCCGCCACCTGCCAGGACATCGTCACGGGCTATGTGTGTCAGTGTCCTCCTGGTTACACCGGTACTGACTGCGAGCACGAGGTTGACGACTGTGCCCCCTCGCCCTGCCTCAACAACGCCACCTGCATCGACCGCCTCGTCGGCTTCGAGTGCGTCTGTCCGCTCGGCTTCTCCGGCCTGTCGTGCGAGACGAACGACGACGACTGCCGTGGCAACCCCTGCCTCAACGGCGGCACCTGCGTCGACCAGGTGAACGGCTTCAGGTGCCAGTGTGTGCCGGGTTACGTGGGCACGTTGTGCGGCGGCAGGGTCGACTACTGCCAGACCAAGCCGTGTGCCAACGGTGGAGCTTGCACCAACCTCGTCAACGACTACCGCTGCACCTGCCGTCCCGGCTTCACCGGCAAGGACTGCAGCACCGACGTGGACGAGTGCGGCTCGACACCGTGCAAGAACGGCGGCACCTGCGTCAACCGCGTCAACGGATACGCGTGCCGGTGTCCCCCGGGTCTGGGCGGGCCCCAGTGTGACGGAGAGGCCGCCACGACGTCGTCGACGACCCTGGCGGGCTGGCCCGCGGGGGACATATCCCGCCACGTGTCCGAGCAGGAGGGCGACGACGAGGGGCTGTCTACGCAGCACGTGGTCGTCATCGCGACGCTGTCGACGGCCGTGCCACTGGTGGTGCTCGTCGCCGCCGTCGTCGTCATGTGCCTGAAGAGGCGCCAACAACGCGAGAAGAGGCGGGCCGACGACGAGGCTCGCATGCAGAACGAGCAGAACGCGGTGCACAGTAGCATGGCGAAGCGTGCGTCGGGAGTGCCAGGTGACCCGCACATGATCAAGAACACTTGGGGCAAGTGCGTGAACAACGTGTTGGCCGCCGACGACGGCGGGGGAGGTGGTGGCGGGGTGGTGAGTGTCAGTGGGGACAGCGAACTGTGCTACCCGAAGCTGCAGACTCAGTCGCAGCAGGCCGCGACGGACAGTGGCTCTACAGCGGGCCCGGTGTACTCGCTCCAGAGGACGTGGTCTCATAAACAGTTAAACACAGACGCAGCCGTCCATCGCGTCTCCAATAGGACGTCGGCGCTGCTCAACTGTCCTAGCGGTGGCGCGTCTCAAGCCAAGCTGGAGAAAGACTACGACAACCTGTGTCCTGGTGTGCGAGTCTCCAGCATGCCCTCCGACAAGAGGGTGTCCCTCCTGTCTGTCGACTCGTCGCTTTGTAACACGAGGTGAGTACCTCACAGGCCTGTCTGCTCGTCTATCTCTATAGGCTGTTCACTATAAACTGACCACTCAGCAGAACTTGTAATTTATTAAATATTGGTTTTATTGAGCCAATAGATGTTAACTTACGAGAGCATTGAAACATTTACACTGGTTTTTAGTAACACGGAAGTTTTCGTATTAAAAATAATAAATATGGCTGCAAAACGGCTGAAAGAAAACATTAAGCAGTGCTCACTTTATCGTGAATGGCCTATAGTCATGTTTGTCGACCTGAATCCTTATCCAGTGTATCTTCTCGCGCTCACAATCACAACAATAATTCGACCTGCTGAGGAGCAGTTATAGGTTTACTACTAGTTTAAATTGTACTATTCACTCGCATTTTGATAACTTTAGAACCAGAAACAATACATATATCACTTTTATTTATTTGCTGATTGTCTTTTTTCAGCGTTGTTATAATGTCTTATAAACTTTCTGTTGGTACAGTAAATTAAAATCCAGTGAGGCTTGCAAAAATATATTATTCAAGTAGCTTTGAAATGACTGTAACTTGGCGAAAGCTAATAACATGTTGTGTTAAAATTCAAGTTTTTGTGTTTTTTTGTAAATCAAACGTTGTTTTCCGTAGTTGACGCTAATTTATCGAGTATCATCACTGGACAGAATTTGTCAACATACTTACAGATATTTAAAGTTTATAAATGTTTTGTTATTTAATTAAGTTCATAATTTTATTAATTTGGAAACTAGGCAGCCCTCAGTAGTGATTGGCATACAGCAGTTCTCGCATGGTAACATGACCTAGTAGCCTGTCTCGTCTACATGAAGAGTTGTAATGACATTGTGGAGATTTTACAACTGTTTGGAGTTTCTTTTTAGGTCAGTGTAGAACACTAGTTAAAATAATGATTCATTTCATTTTTGTACCTGCAGTACTGTATTTACATAATTTTCTTCACCACATAATGTACACTCTCGCTTCAATCAATCAAATTGATACACTCGTGACCAAAGCTACTACAATATGCTAGAGTCCTGTTATTGGAACAGATAAGGAGAGCTTGTTTGAATTACCAGCATTTCAGATTAACAGAAATTCTTCCTGTCAGCCGCAACTGCACTAGGCGATCAGAAACTTGTACAAGTCAAGAAGTTATAAGAATTAGTGTTTTAAGTTCGTTATCTGGATGTCAGAATTAGCAGGTGTCTACTATATTTGAAATTCCATTTTTACCCATTTAGTTGGTCACAATTTAAAATTCATCATTTGACATAGTTTTGGATCCATAAGTTATAACTAGGCTTGCTCCACCTGCACTGCAAGCGTTATTGTTAGTTGGTTTACATTTTAAATTACGTTCAGTTATGAATATCGATTTTCGCAGTTGCCTGTTTTGTTTTGACTCTGAATCTAAACTTTTATGATTCAGTATACTGTCATTTGGGGTAACTTTGTACCATTTTGGGATAACATTGTATCAGAGATTTTCTTTTATATAATAGCTTTGTGACATTAAACCACTATGCAAATTTTAAGATTTAACAAATTTATTCGTATAGAACACAGCCGTATTCTTAAATTCTGAAACACTTCATTTGAAATTATACTAGGCTGGTGGTACAAAGTTGTCCTGACCGGTACAAAGTTACCCAAATGACTATATGTGTTTGGAATACACGTGATACAGTTGTTTGACAATGTGTTGTTTGTGTGTTGCAGTGATTCGTCGTTACTAAAGCGACCTCAAGACAAAGACATTTCTAGTGCGTCGCCAGCGGCAGCGGGTCAGGCTAGCAGCGTGTATGTGATAGATGAACATTTCCACCATCCAGAAGGACTTCTCGCAACAGAAGTTTAGCCCTTCCCAGTGTGACGATGAAAGAAAGTCATTTCTTTAGTGATTGACCGTTGAAAACTTTTCCACGCGCGAGTGAGTGACGCACAACGTATTTGTGATTGTTTCCTCCCTATCACCCCCTCAGCCCTCTTCTCTTTGTTGACGCGCTGAAACAAAGTCGACCCCTCTTTCCCCTTATTCTTCGTGTGTGAGAGAGATAGAGATGTTTGATGTGTGACTGGCTGCGAAGTGGTGTCTGCTCGAATACAGATCTCGCTAGCGCCTCCTTCGTTGACTGACCCGCCTAGCGAGTTTTGGCGGAACTTACCGTACGAGGGGGGTGAGAGAGAACGCTATTTATGTGATGTTCACCTCTATAGTTATTTATTTTTTGAAGGAAAATAAAACACCATCTCACAATTCAGTGGAAAATGTGGTTCTTACACAAGACTCGGTCCATCAACCAGTGTTCAACATATTTTGTCAGCTTTATCTCTTAATTTGCTGTCTAATTGTAATAGATATTGTAGTTTCACCTTATCTAAGAGAAATTCTTGGGACTTGTCATAGTAGTTAATATTTATTGGCATCTCCAAAAAAAGTCTTATAATAATACAATCTAAAAGGAAACTGTGTTGTGTGACGTCTCTGATAACATTTGAAGTATACAATAATTGTGTAGAGAAAATTTTGTAATCTTTTGAAAATTTTGAAGGATTTAACATTTCCAGGGGTTGAATATAAAGTTTGTTATAATATGTGTGTTTCTGTTGTATGCATATATTATTTTGTTTGTGATCTATTTTCAAATGAAACTAAGTCAAATTTAATATAACTGTTGAATGACGTTATTGTATAAATTTTTTATTGGAACATTTTTGGGTAGTGTAAACCATTTGATATTGACTGAATAATGCTAATTGTGTCCGCTGATTGGTAAAGTAATTTTGCATATGTTGTAATTTACTTATGTGTGGGTGAGTGTATGTAGGCTTGTTTGTGTGGGTGAGAGAGGTTTTATAGGAAGGAACCACATTTATAAAAGTATTAGCCATGATGTGGGTGGTGATAATCATGATAAAAGAAATGACTATGTTTGTTTCTTTTTTGAACAAAGATTTCATGTTCCTGTCGTATTATGAAAACTAAGTCATTTTTGCAAATTTTTTGTTTTGGGTGTTAGAAAGTGGCAAGGATTTTTGGATGGCTGCTTTTTATCCTCAGAAATATGTGTCACTTGTTGTAATTTGTACTTACTGTTTTTTGAACAAGTTGAAGTAATAATTGTATAAAGTTACACGGAAGAGATTGTAAATTAAGAAAAATAGGTATGTCAGCCAATCCTGTTTTGTAATATAGTGTATATTTATAGTGAGATCTTGTAATATTATGTAAATATTTGAAAAAAATATGTCAATATAATTGTTCACTTTTTCCTTAATAAATTGTCATTATTTGGCTATTTTTTCAAGTATTCAAGAGTATGCCTTAAAGATAAGTGTCCTTATACACGCAACACATTCTTAAGAGCACATGGCACATAATTTGGTACATAGTGCATTAAAACCTTCAGAGATGTTATTAGGTGTAGTATGACTGAGATAATGACTTTTTATAGATTTCATACAGGTGTTTAATTTTATCATGGTACTCAAGGTATATAGAATAAAATTCTGAAGTAATAGACAGATCAAAAATTCCACCTTGATTTATTTAAAGATATGCATCTTTAGTTCCAAATATGTAAAGTGTGCTCTTGAATTACACTTCCTATATTTCCCATCCCATGAACAATACGGTGCATTAAGGTGGCCCGATGTTACTCTTCACACAAGTTATGCTAAGAAACTGAATTTCGGAGGAGAAACTATGCTCTTGACATGTTACATAATAAGCATCAAGCCTGCGTACTTCTACAGGGTGTATTATTGGGTGACAATGTCAAACTAACTTTATCTTGGCATGGCACAACTATCAGAGCAGTAGTGGGAACATACCCTGCTTGTATTTACTGGAACATGAGATGTTATCCCCAAAATTGGTTTTAGAAGCAGTCCAGTTCATGAAAATTGTCCTACGTAGCCTTACTGAAGTGTACTAACTGAAGGAATGCACAGAACATTCACCAGATACAAAGCTGATTCTACTGTGGATTCAAAATAATTTTTACGAATAGTTTAAACATTTGATTGTAGTGATTGTGCAGCAAAAATCATTTTCAACGTAAGTATCTGTAGTTGTTGAGCATAAAAAATATTTTATTACTCGAATTAAAATATTATTACACTAATGTTTCCATCACATTAAAACAAGATACTGGTTTGGTACAGAAAGAAAATTAACAAATATGTACACTCCAAAATGATAAAAGTATATTGTGAGAATAAAGTACAGTATATTACATACTTTTCTAAATGCCTTCGGTAAAAACCATGGCGTGAGGTAAGATCAACTGATGGGAGGAGGTGGAAAACACATGTATGTGCCCGTATGTGTAAGCCATTATTTCATATCACTTCATAACAATCCAATGATGCACATGAAAGTATCACAATCATGATTGTTTCTTTGTGAATTACTATGTACAAGAAGATATAAATGAATATTTGCATTGTGCTCTGATTAATTTTGCCCAGGGAGATAGCTAGCATGAATCTCACTGCTTTCCAGAAAACAAATGGCAACCTGGAGCACTCCATTAAGAAATACAACACTTTAAAGCAAATATTCACTTCTTTGCTTAGCCGCCTCTTTCTGTGTGATAGTGAAAGTCTTGAACAAGAAACTGTTAGTAGCAAGGAGTCAAGATGACTAGTCAACCTGATCTTCGGGGAAATAGAGCGTTGGATGTGAATTACAGATGAGTTTTGGAGAAGAAACTAGCAAGAAGTTTTGTGTAACAATGTATATTTGCATGAATACACGTATCTCCATAAATAACTGCTCTGGGAATACAGTCTTTTTCTCTGAAAGATACAAAGTTATAGACACCATGTTCTACTAGAGTCCTGTCATGTAATTAGAGATGAAAAATAGAGAACATGACTAAATGGTATATCTTGTAGGGATCAACAACATTAAGTGTAAAAAAAAAAGCATAGAAAAACTTAAGTTGTTCTTTAAAGGAGGTGCTAATTATTACCAATATAGGTGTCCTCCAAAATGTTTGCATAGTAGGAGTAATAAACAATACAGGAAGTGTTGATCAACATTCAAATAATGCATTTATGTAATTGCCATGTATATATGTTTCTTAGAGCTACACACGTAGGCCTAGTATTCAGCAGGAGCAGGTAAGACAGGAAAATTGTTATGACTAGTGAAAATTTTAAAATTAATTAGACTCCCGCAAATGAACAAAGTTTGAAACAGATTCAAGTATCTGGTTACAAACACGTATGATAGGACACAGTAGGAAAACTGGTCTTCATACTAGGTGAGGTAAATGAGGTTTCCGAACTTCATAGGGCCTATGTGGAGACTACAGTGCGTGCAGCGACATGACAAGTGTTTGTGCAAGCAGTAGATTGAGGGAATAATATTCCCGTACACGGCTAGGGACAGGCCGACAAAGATTAGTAATCTAACAACTATAGTAAGGTATGCAACTAAAAAGCCAAATGCAATATACACGAATATTACTACATGACGTTCCGGATAAAGTGAGCACTAAAATGTTTTCCTTTGAAAAATATTACTAGCCGTTACTGCATATCAACAAGCATTAACCATAGTTATATTACTGCTTGTTTGGTTGGCAGCGAAATATTACTAGCCGTTACTGCATACCAACAAGCATTGACCATAGTCATATTACTGCTTGTTTGGTTGGCAGCGAAGTATTACTAGCCGTTACTGCATATCAACAAGCTTTAACCATAGTTATATTACTGCTTGTTTGGTTGGCAGCGAAATATTACTAGCCGTTACTGCATACCAACAAGCATTGACCATAGTTATATTACTGCTTGTTTGGTTGGCAGCGAAATATTACTAGCCGTTACTGCATATCAACAAGCATTGACCATAGTTATATTAATGCTTGTTTGGTTGGCAGCGAAATATTACTAGCCGTTACTGCATATCAACAAGCATTGACCATAGTTATATTACTGCTTGTTTGGTTGGCAGCGAAATATTACTAGCCGTTACTGCATATCAACAAGCATTGACCATAGTTATATTACTGCTTGTTTGGTTGGCAGCGAAATATTACTAGCCGTTACTGCATATCAACAAGCTTTAACCATAGTTATATTACTGCTTGTTTGGTTGGCAGCGAAATATTACTAGCCGTTACTGCATATCAACAAGCATTGACCATAGT
>PNEQ01044865.1:0-12374 GCA_003012365.1 Medauroidea extradentata | reverse complement strand
TGTGACACACATCTCTTAAACACGTTCTTTGAAGGCGAACATGGAATTTCCGGCGATAAGCTCGTTGCGCAGCAATGACAGAATCGCCATTTGCGAAGTATAGTCGTACCACGGTCGCTCTTTCTTATACTGTCCACCTATTCATTGTAACTCCTGAATCTGTTCATTTACATGCAACCAAAAGCAGAACATAAAATTACCACATGTATATTTTATAACAAGTTCAAATGGGTTCACTACTTTTGGCCCACCCTATATAATGTTAGACTTACTATTTAACAGACTACTAAACTTTGTATCGATATAAAGGCTGTATAATATTAATTAATCACCATTGACAGACTTGTGAACTGCTCGAGGGACCAAAAAATTACTTTGTAATAATGAGTATTTTGTATTAAGGTTTGCACTATATAGGTTTCATTGTGTGTTTTCGTACTGTATTAGAACTGAGTCCTCGTAGAAGCAGTAGTTGCTAGGAAAATTTAGGTATATTCTGTGGGAAATGGGTCATAAAGATAATTTCTTAAATTAACACTATGGGACTCTTATAATAGCTTCAACAGGGGCCTATTTCACAAAGGTACAAGTCTACAAGTTATGAGTTACAAGCTGCATGCACTGATATCCATAAGTACTTGTCATTTATTTATGTGTCATAGAGAGGTCAACTATCTACAAGTATTAGTAATTTCTGTTTCACACAGAGGTTGGAGTAACTTGGTAGGTAATAGTTCTCTGATAAAAGTCAGTGTTGAAATTAAAAGGAAAATAAATAATGTGGCCAAGCGAAGATTAGTTGTTTGTTGTCCGCAAAAGCAAATAAGGTGGGCATACTCAGACGAAATAACAAGGCAGGACCAGTTTACAAAAAAAAAAAATTGGTAGAGTTTCACGAGTTGGTTACAGCACTTGGTCTTGTACCTAGAGGAAAGGATATAGCCTATACAAGAGATACAATTTGGCCCGACATGAAAGTCTACAGCGAAAAGTAGCTGTGAATAAGATAATTTACAGCAAAATATGTTGCACTATAGTTTTACTAACATAAATTAAAAAGCATTTTGCTGTTAATGTAGCACTTCTGTTTGTGTCAGATGTAAAATGTGGTCCTATGTCTGAAAGTAAGATTGCAAGTTTTTGGGAAGACATACGAAAACTTTTCTTAAACTCGGAAATTGTCTCAAACCACATATTCTTCATGATGCAATGATCTTATTTCATTATTTGCTTGGAAATCTTCTCCTGAGACACTACTACCATTGTATATGTTACAATGTTCTGAAATATTACTTACCAGGTTTTTTTTACAGGAATAAATGTTTGTGTAGCGAAAATGCTTGTAACTATTCAAAATATCGCTTGTAACTTTTAGAGATTTACTTGTAGGTTGTAGAAACTACTTCTAGGTTTGTGATACATACATAAATATTTTCCTACAAGCTACAATTTAATTTACTTGTAACTTGTAGCTATGTGAAATAGGCTGCATGCCTTACCAAATATTAATTTTAATGTCTTTGACTCAGTATTGCCTCTTCATTGGTACAATTACCATATCTCTTAACAATTTCCTTTTTGCATATCTATGTCACTAAAAAATTTTGAGCCAACCACATCAAACGAAACTATTGGTGTGCAAATACAAAAAATTGCCAAAAAAAATACATATGTAAATTTAACATAACATGAGATGCGCCCTGCTAAATAGAAAATGTTAATGCCAACAGTCGTAATGTACTATAACGTTAGGATACTTATGTAGGAGAGAAAATTAGTGTCCGATAATTATTTGAGGTAACTGAACTAAGTCAATTGCACTTTACATAATACTCACCTTTCAAAAATTTCCATTTTCACCTTGCCATGATTGACAAATGCTGGGTATATGTCTAGCAATGGCGGCTCCAAGGTTGCTGCAATCAGAAATACCAAAGCATTATGTAAATAAGACAAAAAAGAGTTACAAAGAAAATAATTATCTAATAGTGAAGCCTACTTTGTAGCTAGAAGTTAACCACATTACACCATATAAACTTACTACGTGTTAAATGACTACATGCTACACATTTGGCAATTACTTCAAATACAGCAAACTATTTGGTTAGACGTGCATGGTGCACGCTACGCTAAACATGTGCATACTATCAAAAATAAAGAAAATAACACAAAGGGTCACTGAGTGCCAGAAACACATTAAACTTGCAATATCCTGTTAATTCTCTGCTAGGGCACTACGGTAAGCGGTGTTTTAAGGAAGTACAAAATTATTTTGTTACGTAACAGACTTATGATCACTGAAAAATTTGTTTGCTTGTTTACAGATTATGTCCACACCTTGAATCTTCAAGTACATTGTATAAACAAATGTTAATAATCTTTTTGCATATAACATAATTTACTTAATATCCTTAAAGGATAGTTGTCAGTCTAATCTTTCATAACACACTAAACAACAGTTCTGAATTTAGGTATGGAATATGCTAAATTAGGCCAACTACGAACCTTTTTTTATTCTTGACACTTTGTTTAGGAGGTGGTGAAGATTGGATAATAAAATCTTCCACATGCACCCCCACCCCGCTTCCCTTCTTCAAAATTTGCATATCTTGTGACGACAAAGCACAACTTAAAGAATAGTTAACCTTGGGTCGTATGAAACTTTTTTTTGGCTCCTTTCCTCAGCACAACAGATGGAACATGCTGAACATAAAGAATTAATATACAAGATGTTTCGAGAAAGTAAGACTAACATGTTTGCACTGTCCACCTTAAACACAATATGAAGGGAGTAATGGGCCTCTAAACATCAAATTTGAAAACTGCATTTTACCAACATAAGGGAAAGAAATTTACATAAAAATACAATATTTTCAACAATGCTTAAAGCCATTGGGATCTTAAAACCAACAGCAAATGCCTGTTGATACCTTACATCCATACGAAAATAGCTACCATTTGATTGCACACAACTTTTTTTACCCCCAGAATTTTTGAACGTCTGAAGATGTTTTGTTGAGTAAAATTACCTGTCTAACAAAAAGAAAGTCCTCTGTTGCAACAGTCTGGGACCACTCACTCTCGTTAAAGTTACAACTGAAGCTACCGTGATCGAGTTACAGATCCAAATGATTAACTTCTGGTATCGTGCGTTAGAGGCATGTAGGTAACTTAGAATGTGTACTATTGAGAATTCAAGGCTCACAACAAAATAATATTTCCTTTGTTGCATTTTGTGTATTTGGAAGTAAATCATAAGTACATACTTGCTATTGTCTAAGTAGCTGGTTATACTCTAGGAGAAGTTGGTGCCTGCTGTCTTGTGGCTGTATTTTTTGTATGGGTGGCACTGTGGCAAGTACCACGCAAACGTCGTTTCTCAACAGGAAGTCCAGGAGACCATACAATTTGAATTTCATCCAATGGAGTCTCTTTCCTCCCTGCGCACACCCATACAAATTCATACATATTACATGTCACATCCACTATGCTGGACATAATTTATATTCCGTAAGTCCCACATCTGACATGTAATCAAAGAATAAATACTTTTAACTGTGCTCATAAATCACCCTTCTAAGAAAGACCTGTCCATATTTTACCGATGTATACATACAAAGAGTAATGAATTGTGATATATAGTTAATTTTCTGTTTAAATGTGACCAGCATACAGAGGTCACCCACTGCTAGGTAAGGTTTAGTGTGGTCTCCATAAGTAACCTACTGTCTCAGCTGTCAATAGACCGATGTGTTTCATGAAAAATTGCAAACATGTAAGGGGCCTCCTACAAATGAAGGACGTAATGAGCAGTTGGCATTAAAAATTCTACCTAAAATAATGGCACAAACTAACAAAGTTTGTTCTGCATTTCTATTACCTGAGTGCAAAGGAAAAGACTGACATGAATTGCAACTAAAATTATCTGTTTAGTCACTTTGCCTCCACACTTATGAACCAACATTCTATTGTTTCATGCTGTGAATTGTGACGGGTGAAATTTTGACACTGTTCTGGCAAGTCTGTATATATTAATAAATTATACATCCAAAATTCAATGTATTGTAATACCTGTTGACTATATGCCTGACTGTTAAATCAGGTCATAACACTTACAAGCAAAGCATTTTTTAAACCAAGAGCTCACATTTCCTTAAAAAAATTATTTGTTGAAGTGCCTGTAAAATATATATTGAAATATAAGTAAGTTAGAAAGAAGCGAAATATATAATGTAAAACCAAGCTGATTTAAAGAATTGATTATATTGTACCAATGAAACATTTCATTTATATTATTTTATTAATGTTTATACATCCAATTATTTCTGTGTAATATGAGGGTCACTTACCAAGATGTCGTTTGTCCCTGCCATAACTACCACTTTCCTATTCCTCAACTGTGCGTTCCTCCTCTTAGCCATTCTGCAAACACTAGTCAATTTATACCCTGATTTGCTAAATCCTAGGATACCTCTTCCATCACCTGGAAATCAAATTTGTAACATTAAATAGACTGGCAATATGTGTGAGCAACATTTATCATACCTGGTTAAAGCACTCGTTAAACTCACTGTGGCGAGTCCATTTCAGCCTTCTTCCATGTCGCGATGCAGAGACATAGTGGCCCAACCTCACGAACATGGAGTCTCCCAAAAGGCGATGGCCACAGATTTTCTGTAAAAAGTGATGTTGTTGCAATGATGCATTAAATGCTACAGTTTTTTTAAAAACTACTTTTGGGTATGCCCTGCATTACTATCAAAGATTTTTTTGGGCGTATTCAAGCGATAATGTGTCAGCATATGCTGCTGCAGGTCTTCGTATAATCAGTTGAGAGCAATAACAGCACCTTTGCAGTTTGCTTTAAACGAATTTCCTTTTGTTTTATCATGTTTATTATGTATTTTACAGTTAATATTCTAGGAGCCTGACTTATATTTCCGAACCTTTTAGTCAATATAATTAGGATGGAAAAAAGTAGTCTTTAAATTTTAAAAGAAAACCATTATTTGATGGTCATGGGTATTAAATATTATGGTGTGGGCGAAAATAAACTCGAGGGTAAAATGTGGAAACATAAAGGTCTCGTGTAGTTGCAAATATCCTCCGAATAATGTGCATGATTTTTATCATATTATTTGACCAATAAAATGTCCTTTCTTTCTTGCAATTAAAACAAATGTTTTGAATTCCTTAGTGATATTGCAGCTAGCTAAAGATTGATGTAGCACAGTCAAATAGACTATTGTGTGCATTCAAAAGAAAATAACACCACACTTTCCAATTCTGAACAAATGTTTTATCATACTGAAGTTATAAGAATAAAAAACTTTATGTAGAATATGACGTTCTAGTGTCTATTTTTAAAATAATTAGCAGAAGGTTAGTCCTGAATGCTTTATCACTGTAATGAATCGGCACATATTTTTACTCTTGTTTTAATGGTGTGGTAGTATGCTTACTCCTGACGTGGCACGGAAACGTGAACTAATCACATGTTTTTCAGAAACGTAACACTCACTATGCTTTCTAAGTACATCATTACCCATACAGCACAAAATCTTTCAGACATATATCAGAAATATACTTTCCGAAACGTCGTAACCTTTTCGCACATGTTTAGATACGTTTCTGATATCTAGAAATGTCCTCGAATGGTTATATAACAAATATACATTTCTGAAACATTGCACTGAAACATCCCAGAAAAATTGCAAGTAATATATTTCTGAAATATTTTAAAATAAATATTTCTGAAATGTTTGAATTAAATATTTCTGAAATTTTTCAAGTGATATATTTCTGCAATATTTCAATGATATATTTCTGAAACATTGCACTGGACATGTATCAGAAATATACTTTCCAAAATGGTGTATCTTTCTTTGTATATGTTATCTATATATGTCCGCGAACAGAAATATTTAAATGATATAATTCTGAAAGATTTCAATAGCACATTTCTGAAATAATTCACTCATATGCCACGGAAATAAATCACATGATATATCTGAAACCCTGCAATAGAAAATCTCGAATATTACATAATGTTGTATATTTGGTCTAGGCCCCTATTGTACTGCGGTTATACATCACATATAAAACATTGCACAATATCTTACAGAAATGCTAATTAAATATACTTTGACTATCTTTTTTGTTTTTTTTTTGCCATGGGCATATGAACATATTTATACCACAATTGGTCTGCTTTTTCAAATATAAAAAGACTTAAATACCAAAAAACTAGAGTACATTTGACACTAATTACAAAGATATGTATCACTTCAATATCAGTGGGTGATATTAGGTGTTTCACATTATTTTGTCACGCCAATTTGTGTGTGATAAAATGTAGGTACAGAAATAGTTTATATCCGTAATCAAGAGGACCAACATACCATCAGATTTCAAGACATATTTGGCGTGCACTTACAAAACATGTTGTCATGGTTTCAATTTGCCAAGAGTTCAATAAATACATGTATTTACAAAGGAAAGATTAAATATGTGCAGCAGATACCCTCATGGTCATTTAAGACAGCTGTAGATCATAATCATAAACCTCTACCTAAAAAAACCCTTTAGACATGTAAAATAAAAATGCAAACACATAAATGTTAAAAACAAATTTACTTATGTAACATTATACATGAATGTTTACACATGTTTTGGTATTCTTTCTCTAAATCAACATGATCTACTGCCCCCTACCTACACAAAAACACTTCACATCTGTACAAGTAAAAAATGACAAATAATGGTGTATGTTTGATACACGATATGAGGGAAATGGCTAGTGTGGTTTTCACATGTCGTGAAAATGGATGAGGGGAGTGGTCCATCTAGAGCAGCAATACAAAAGAGAAATGTAAATCAAGAACAGTAAGACCAAAGTTTAGATGAAAAAACAAGATTTAGGAAGATTAATGACAAAAAAGAGACAACTAAGAACAGTAGACAAGACAATACAAATTAGAATGGAGGAGCCAGAGGGATGTTTTAGGGGTTCTAATAATTCCAACCCCCTATAAGCTGCAAAAAAAATATTTAAAAGATTTTTATACTACGAAAGTAATAATTATTATAAGAAGCAGAATATTTCATGTTGAGTGTTACGAAAACGGCTAAACTAATACAATCACTGACAAATTTATACTTAAGACCGCTTGTCACGATACAGTGGTGCAAACAAGGTCTGCTGGCAGCTTCCACGAGGACTATTAATCAAGCATCCATGCCTGCAGTTATGGAAGTTTTTCCGGAACAACGTTTCCAACGATACTTGTTACAATACAATACAAGTAAACACGAGATTTATTTTTAATTTTGTCACTTTTAAATACGTACGATGTTGCAATCGTAAGAAAATAACGAAAGACGAGAAACGAAGTTAATTGTAGATGTGAAAAAGTCCAAATAAGACATAAGTAGTGAAATAAATTTAAAAAAAAATTATCGTATTTAGAGCTTTAATTATTCATACAACCATAATTTCTCTTCTTTTTTTCAAAAAACATGCGATGAAGCAGGCCAAACGTGCATGATGATGAGAGCAAGGCATAGAATAATAAGTTGGCGATGACAAATGCACTTCACATATCAGAAGCATACTAGGAGACGTCCACTTAACCATCCCTTTCTTCAAAACAGCAGTATGGGTCCAGAAACTGCACCTTTCTACCTAGCGAATAACTTCACGTCTGAGATTGTTGGAGATACAACTCACACTACTTCGGCGGATGATCTTCCATTTACCTCTATTAATAAGCTCTTCAGTTGTGGATGGTAGCTTGTTGCCTGGTCGCAGATGGAAAACTGGACAGTCGGCAAAGCTGCAGGGAATAGACGTCACACTGTTCACATCTTCATCGTTGACCCACAGAAAGTGTTTCAAGTCCATTGCGAAGTTCGAGTCGATCTGTGAAACCAACATGCATGTATGTAGTGCACCCAGCGAAATCAACTTCTGCCTCGATGTAAACGTGTAACTCTGGTCGGACATTGGGCTGAGTGCTGTGAATAAATTAGCAATTTGACCAAGCGGTTGCGACAGATTCGGCAGCTTCCCGTCCGAGCTTGATATATACTATCAAAGTTGATGTCACTCTAGTTTAACAGCACCGGCATTAATTTCAGTATGTGTCTTATAATTTTAAGTCAACGTATGATTTACTACGACAAAATAATTTTCTGTTAGAGCATTTATAATAAATAACAAGGCGTTAATTACTATTCTCCAGTCAGTACAAAAAGAAAAACTACCTTAGATTTGAGGAACATATGTATTTTGTGGTCTTCTTTACCTTATACACGATAAAAAATTAAAATTGGTTTCCCTATCTAGAAACAAAGACAACGTTTGGACATAAAAAATGTAGTGGTAAAATTACAAAAATTTTAAGTCTTCGTCGATATCTGTAAAGTACAACAGTTGTAGTTATTTACCAATACAAACTGTAGCCATGTTTTTAAAAGTTAACTATGTTGCATATCAACACTAGTTTATCAGGATATTTTCAGCAGAGAGTGATTTTGTGTTATGAATTTTGTACTATAAAAATTAAAGCCATGAATATTTATTTAAAATATCGGAATATGTTTCTACCGCACATAATTTTCATTCAGTTTGGTTATACTGACACATTAAAATTACAGACGAATCGCATGCATGCACTAATACAGTGCCAATAATCACCTAAATGTGCATCAGTTAAAATATTTTGTTTTTGTCTTCTAAATTTTCAAGTCAAACTCTATTACTTATTTCGGTTAGCGATCATTGTGGGCAAGATGTAGGTTATGGCTGTATGGTCAAGTTATAGGTTATGATACGTGTGCAGTAATTGAGCTTTAAGTTAGTCTACACTAACTACAGCGTCAGTGTATCGACGGTCGCTTCATTCATCCGAAATGCTTTGCCGGGTGAGAAACAGAACCATGCCCGCTTTTTTGACGAAACATGTTTCCATTTAAGCATCGTTCTGACGACAGAGAGAAAACACGAACCATACTCGACATGCAGGGCAGTTCCTATGTCTCGCAGGTGTGTTCAGTCTTGTCGAATTTTTTGTTCAAGTAGCGATGTGAAGTACACTCGTATGTAGCTTGCAAATCGATAATTTCTATATTTCCATTGCAAAACATGCTTAGCCATTTCTTCTGCTCCACCCCGGCAACAAAGACAACTTTTTCATCATTTTAGTTAATAAGTCTTAAACTTTCTCACAAACTTCATATCCGTGTTTTCCAGTGCACATTACGATAATTTTTTGTAAGCCAATTATTGTTGCGTTTACTTTGGTTTTCACAACAACTTCTAATGAAATGGGGCAGGAAGCTGTGTGTTGTCACTTTTCCGTCGTGATATGTAATGCTAAACTCTTTTAAGAATTAATCCAAGTTCAGAATGGAAGCCCTGCATGCTTGCATACATAATGCCGGCCAAGATCAAAGTGAGCTTATGTTAGTATTTTGACCAATTTATTTCTTTTATTGTAGGTTGCCAAACGATCGTAGGTAATTTAGTGTGTAGGCCTGTGTACTGGCAGGTATACTCTGCTGGTGTCGTTTCAATGCGACATTCAATTACTCCGCTGTTTATACGGTCGTCTTGTTTATTTCGTCAACTACAAGGAGCAGGCAGTGTTAATATAATCAGGTTCGTGAGTGGTAGATGCTTCGTGGCCATAGTATGATTTTTGGAAATCTGCGGACATTTGGTATGCCAACATGAAAGAACAATTGAAGATTTAATATTCAAAAGGGGCTAAGTACCATTTTCGACAAAAATGAGTTAGGTACATAGAAAGGTGCCAAAACATTAGGTTGAAGACATACCTAAAGTGCTATCTCCTAGTGATATGCATGCGCGCCGTACAGCAGCACAATTAGATGGTTGGAATTACATCAACGCATTCTATTTCATTGAAAAAATATATACTGATGTTCATAAGTGTTTGTATTAATTACTGTGCGATTGCTCCTATTTACTACTTTCCTGTTGTTAAAAATATGTTAACCTATTTGGATAATTCCTTGTTCATTTGATTGTCACAATGTACTGTTTTCGTCATTATCTAGAAACTTACCTTTTGGCACTTAGCCCCTTATGAATGCTAAGTCTTCAACTACTAAAATTCTTGTTCAGGTACAGAGTTCAAAAAATTTTTTGGCATTTTTTTATATTGATGATATCGAACTTTGAGCGATCTGCACTTATAGTATTCTGTCTTCCGGTCTGGAATGCTAGAATTATGTAGTGTGGTTTTTCCATTGCAAATTTTGATTTAACATACCAATTTACGTTTTGAGACTGCATAAGGGTCTGACAAGTTTCCAAACTCCTTCATATTGGTTAAAATTATGCAAAACTAAATTTTGTTAGTTTAGCATGGCGGTTTCTAACTATTGCCAGCTTTATTTATTCGACCAGATTTTGTTTAGAATTCACTAAAATACGCTAGTAATCTTTGGCGAATCCTAGCAACGAGGAAAGACGTAAACATATTTCAAATATTCCGCCTTCGTACAGAAGAACTTAATATGGTTCGATTCCACATTCAGCCAGTTTGGCTGCGGATAGTTGGTTGTGTGTTAGAGACAGGTATTTCTTCATAGTAGCTGTAATACCTACATCCCATGTCTGATAGACCTCGACACCATTTAGTTCATAAGCTATTATATTAATCACGTGAAGTACGCAAGTCTTCGAAGTTCGCTGAGTGATAACCCACACAAAGGCTCTCCATGGTAAGTACATGTTCTACCAATTCCTTCTCTTGAGCATTCCCGCTTGTAGCTACCCAGACCTGCAATTGTGATAAGTAGGCCTAAGAAACAAGAGTAAGTAAGAGGTAATGCCTACGAAAGTGGCCAGAACAGATAGGCTAACATTTGTTGCACAATAATGGTACAGAGTTGAGTACGTCGAAGTACATAAATACAGCCAAACTTGTTTCTGAAGATAACAATACATAACAGATGGTGAAATAGAAAGGAGGCAATTGTGAAGTTATAAATGTGTGTATATACAAAGGTCT
This sequence comes from Medauroidea extradentata, assembly GCA_003012365.1. Classification (NCBI taxonomy): domain Eukaryota; kingdom Metazoa; phylum Arthropoda; class Insecta; order Phasmatodea; family Phasmatidae; genus Medauroidea; species Medauroidea extradentata. The sequence goes on along the minus strand of PNEQ01044865.1, from coordinate 1,332 downwards.
TTCGAACGACTTTTGTAATTTTAGGATTTTTCAAAGTCGAAAGGGGGGTGCGGGAGTGTAGATAATATTCTTAAATTTTTAGTTTTTGGGCAGTAACATTTATTCAAATTGTGTTATCAAACTTTTCTTTTCGACAAAGCAAAGTCTATATTCCCGATAAACAAAATAATAGAGTTATTAATTTGTTCGCAGAATCATTTAAAGAGAATTATAGTTAACTTTCAAGAATGAATACAAGTTCAATATAAGATGAACACGTAACACTATTAAGATCATGAAAATTCATCACAAAAATTTTTATACCTTAATATTAATATTGCCACATTTACCAAAATAATTTAAAGCAGAAATTGCAGAAAATCGATAAATTAAATTTAGCACATGTCTCTCGCCTTTAAGTACATTTATGTGGGAAAAAAAGAAATTTTATAAAGTAATGAATAGTTGTTACATTTTGTAGATCTTACTAGGGTGTGTATTTTCCCCGTACATAAATGATTTAACTCGGCCAGTTTTCCAATTATGTAATAGTTTTAAATGTAAAACTATGGCTTTTCACAGATTGAACTTCTTTCTGGCTAAACTCTTAGAATTCCAGGGCTGTAACAATATCCTTATGGGACATTGGTTTTCCGTCATAATTATGTAGCTTTCCTATTTTGCTAGTTAATGGAATACTCTACACACACTCCTACTGTAAACAACAGTTTTTTTAAAAGAATCTCAACAAAAATAAATTACTTTACTTTCATTGGACTGCAGACTATGACGAATAATGAAAAATGTTTTCCCTTGTAGGTGTTTACACGACAGTCTTCAAAACTTGACGCATATTCATAATGTGTATATGAATTGATAAAATCAGGTGTTATGATGTCACAAGGCCACATTGATTTTGATAAATTTTTAAATATTTATTCCATTTACAAAAACACAAATAAACATAATATACCAAAAGCTTTATATAAATCACACCAACATATGACAAAAAACACATTTAATAGACTAACGGTATATATCTCATTGTGGTCTTCATTACACATTTCTTGACCATGCTTATATAATATATATACAGGGTGGACCAGAATTCATGTGCCAAAGTCCGGGAGGGGATTCGTTATGGAAAATAAGGGGGGGGGGTATATAAACCAACACTATTCTGTGGTAAATATTAAGGGAGCTACGCCACGTTGAAAAAAATAATTTTTTAAACATTTTTCGAAAAATACTAGAAAATATAAGAGATAGAGCCACCAAAATTGGCATAGAGCTCAAAGAATTGGAGCACATTAATGTATGAAAAGTTGGTTGCCGTGACGTTTCCCTTCGCGG
>PNEQ01044864.1:0-12374 GCA_003012365.1 Medauroidea extradentata | reverse complement strand
AAAAAAAAAATGAAATTTTTGAATTTTTGAAAAACAATAATATTTTGAAATTTTATTGTTTTGTTGTTCAGAGGAGGTAATGGCGTGAACGTATACGATATTTTGTTAAAATCGTTCCAGCGGTTTTCGAGTTCCAGGGTGTTTAATTTTTTTGGGGACTCGCATAGCACGGCATAGGCACACGCTTGTGTCACTAGTATGTATAGTTTGGGAAGGGGGAAGGGGGGTGAGGAAGGGAAGGCGGAGAACTGACGATTTATCGGCAATATCGGTTGAGACGAGCATCTGTTATAACGACAATTTCTGCCGTCATTGTCAACTCTCGTCTTAACGAGGTTCCACTGTAAAGGATAATTTCCAAAGAATGACGTTTTCTTTTTCGAAAAAAATAAAGCGTTACTTTAATTGAAATTTAATAATACGGTAAAATTTTACTTTGGAACTAAGAGAATTTTTTTAAGCGCTGAAGAAATTGGTTACCGACCCTGCAGCTGCCTTATACGAAGAAAACGTTTGTATACAATTCTCACGGAGACGTGATAGTAAATAATATGATCGAAAACGAAGTTTTTGCATACGCACAGAGAAATTATGTATGAATTAAAGCGTTAATATTGCCAAAAATATACGTAATAATGAGAATTTACTGGACAGGCCCGTCGGAAATTGTACGTTATATTTATATTATGCCTATTAATTTGCATGGTGTTTCAAGGGACTGGCGCCTTCATACGTTATAATGAATTATACGTTAACAAGGGGGACGTACTAGAGAGAATTTACTGTATTTACTTGTTTTATTTGTGTTTGGTACAGAACCACCATTTTGTAGAAACATCACGAATTAAAAAAATTTAAAAACGGTATAGAAAATAAACCAACAGTTGCCGTAGTAAATGAGTTTTAACTAGTGAAATGACAAATGTTGTTTAAGGGCTTTCACGTGGCAAAAATTCAAAATTTTTTATTTGCTTGGCATATTGTTAGTTTTATAGATGATACTTGTGACTATGTTTTCAACTTGTAGGAATTTTTTAGTTTTCATAGTTTTCCCATGGCGGCACGTCAAAGTCAAAATTTGCAAGTTACAGGAACATAGGTTTAACAAAAACCAAATGACTTGCTCGAATGAAATAATTTACACTGAAATTAGATATAATGGGCGCTATGTTAAAAGATTTAAAAAACAGAATGTAATTCCTTTGTACTGTTTAAAAAAATCCAAAAATGACGAAAACTTACCTCATTTATGGCAATTTTAAAAAAAGACAAAATTTCTTTGTTGTGTGTTTCCACTAGCAGCCCATGCGCTACTAAATGATGTGTTTGTAGACGATATAGTGACAGGAGCTGCAACTGTTGCTGATGCTCAACTGCTAAAGACACAGCTGGTAGACCTCTTGGCAGTTGGAGGGTTCGAACTTCATAAGTGGTGTTCCAACCGTCAAGAACTCTTGGATTGTCTTACACCTTACCCAGATTACTCATCTCAAGTGTTTAGTTCAGATTCTGTGAAAGTGTTGGGACCCTATACAAGACAATTTTTTGTATAATGTGACTATCCCAAACTTGCCAGTAACAAAACGTGGTATTCTTTCTACCCTCGCATGTTTGTATGACCCATGTGGCTGGGTAGCACCTGTTCTTACCACCAGTAAGATGACGTTGCAAACCTCGTGGACTCAAGGCCTTGATTGGGATGAACTAGTAGGGGAGGAAGTGTTTAAGGAGTGGACTCGCTTAAAAGACTCCAGGATGTACAGTTTCATGGCTTCTGTGATGCCAGTGAAAGGGCATATGCAGCTGTAATTTATGTTCGCTGTGTGAGAGGAGTGATGGTGTCATTGAAGTTCATCTATTGGTGGCAAAGTCTCGGGTGGCACCACTTAAGGCTCTGTGCAGCTGCCCTGTTATGTAAACTCTGGCAACGAGTGGTGAAACTTTATCAGTCAAGAGTGAGTAACCTAGTGTTGACTGCTTGGACAGATTCTACGGTGGTCCTAGCATGGTTAAGATTGTCACCGCACAGTTAGAAAACTTTCGTTGCAAATCGCATTGCTGAGGTCCAATCTTCCATATCGCTATGTTCCTGGAGGCATGTTCCGTCAACACAATTCTGCGGATGTCGCTTCGCGTGGATCACTTCCAGAAGACATGGTGAAGACAATATGGTTTTCTGGACCGCTTTGGCTGTCACAATCTCCGTAGAGTTGGCCTGTGCAGCCTGTTAGCAAGAAAGTGCCTGTTCTTGAGATGAAACCAGTGACGTCCAATGTTTTGGTGGCTCAAACTGATCAGTTGCAGAACTCTGAGAATCCTTTAGGTTTGCTGTATAACTTTTCATCATTTTCGAAAATTCAGAGTCATGGCTTGGATCCTACGAGCTAAATCTATTTTTTGTAAGCTACCACATCCTGCTGGTTTAACACTGACAACACAAAAGTTTCTTAATGCATGTACACATCTTATCAAAGCTGTACAAGCACATTACTTCAGAAATGAGATAAGAGCTTTGGAAATGGGAGAGTCATGTTCAAAAGGTTTTAGAAGCCTTACACCATTCGTGGATTCACAGGGAGTAGTCAGGGTGGGTGGCAGGCTGCATAATGCTCCTTTGTCAGAAGCAAGTAAACATCCTGCTCTTCTTCCTAAACAAAGCAAACTGTCAGAATTAATACTAATAGTAAATCACTGTCACGTAGTTAATCTGCATGCAGGTCTATCATCTACTCTCTACCTGACTCGTCGAGAATATTGGATCACATCGGCTCGTAGCTTAATTCGCAAGCTTATTCACAAGTGCGTTTTGTGTTTTAAAGCAAATACAGCATCCTCATCACCACCACTAATAGGCACACTTCCACGTTTACGTTTTGCACAGGGGAGGGCATTCTGTAATGTTGGAGTGGACTTTGGGGGGCCTTTCCATGCAGTTCCAGTAAGAATGAGAAAGAACATCACTTATAAAGTTTATCTGTGTTTATTTATCTGTATGGTAACTAAGGCTGTGCATTTAGAGCTTGTGACTGAATTGTCTGCATTAGCATTCCTTGCTGCATTGAAGCGTTTTGTATCCATCCGAGGACTACCAGCAGAGATCACTTCAGACAACGGGAGCAACTTGGTGGGTGAAAGTAACTATCTTAAAGAAGTATATACCAGTCTCTTCTCTGGAGAAAACAAAGATAAAATTATCAGCAAGACAGCACAGGAGGGGTTCAAGTGGAGATTTAATCCCCCTGCCAGCCCACACTTTAGTGGCCTGTGGGAGGCGGCTATTAAGAGTGTTAAGCAGCATTTGAAGTGAGTAGTGGGCACACAGGTGCTTACTTTCAAAGAACTAGGAACATTATTTGCACAGATCTCTGCGGTACCCAATTCTAGGCCATTATATGCCGTGTATGATGATCCTCTGAAATATGACGTTCTCACGCCAGGGCACTTTATAGTGGGCAATGCCTTGGTGGCCCTGCTGGATTATGACCTTTCGAGAGTTCCTGAAAATCATCTTGATAGGTGGGCACTTATCACTCAGTTCCAGCAAAGAATCTGGAAGCGATGGAGCAACGAGTACCTTCACACACTCCAGCAGCGAAGTAAGTGGACCACTTCTGAGCCCAATATTCAAGTGGATCAGCTGGTGCTGGTGAAAGAGCTGAACTTGTCTCCTCTGAAGTGGAAAACAGCACGAGTGATAGCAGTCCACCCAGGGCAGGATGAGATAGTAAGAGTTGTGTCTCTGAGAATGTCTCAGGGAGACATCACTAGAGCCGTTACGAAAGTCTGCCCCTTTTCCTCAGGAATAATAGTGCATCACTTATCATTTTCAGATTGTATACCTTTGTTTCCCATGTGTATATTTTGTTTGTATGTGAAAAATCCACTAGAAAAAGTGTTATTTTTGGTGGGCGAAATGTTCAGTGAACTCTTGTATTATGTTGTGTGGACTTGGACCGGTGTTACTATAAAGTAGACTTGGACTGTTTTTGCATCCAGGATGCGCCGTGACTTTTTTTTTCATTGCAAGAGGGCGACAGTATAGAAAATGGAGGCTTTTGTTTTGGTGATGTCGGCGATCCCTCTAACAAGTGTCTTTGCCTTTGCAGAACTTTCAGCATCTTTCCAAGATGCGACACACTCTAAAGCCTGAGCTACTTTCAGAAAAGATGTTTGGAACTGCAAAACACCATCGTGTCTCTCGATCCAACGAGTTTCACATAGTCCAGAGAGTTGGCGACATAAAACCTTCTTGAGTAAAGCGGAGCATTTTGATGTTGCAGTGAAGAACGAAATTATCGCTTTCATTGTTGCAATAGTATTTCTAACTGCTTGGACACGGGAAAATTTTGATATGGCCAAATTAAGAGCATGGTTGTGACATGGACAGTGAACAACATTCACAGCTTCTCACCTGACTTCAGCCACAGCACCACAAATTTCTGACACCTTAAAACTGCATCCATCTGTGGATATGCCAACACAATGGCTTAGGTCAAGTGATGCTTTAGAGCAGATAGTACTATTTGCCCAATATCTTTGCCACTTACGGTTGGTTCGTGTACTTCATTGTCGTCCTCACTGTTAACAAATTGTCGAACATATTGTAAAAAATCTTCGTGCACTGAACCTTTGTGAACATACCTCAAAACAAGCGTTAACTGGTCGTCGTGTGAAGCATCAGTAGTTTTGTCGAACATGATGCTATAAAATTTGGAATCCTGCACACATTTGATAATTTGGGAAATAATCTCTTCCCCACAACAACCAATCAACTCATTCTGTGTGGTTTTGCTGATGAAAGTTGCTCTAGAAGATGCTGCTTGTAGATGGTCTTAAGTTCGTTGTCACCACACTGAATACGATATCGAAGAAGGGCGTGGAAATTACCATCATTTTCAGTAGTATTCTCGGTTAGTAAACCGTCATTGCGATGTCCTCTGAATGCAATATTCTGCCTTCCAAGAACGATAATGGTGTCAGTTATAGGTACTAATATGCGACGGTTTTCTTCGATTTGTTTGAGACTGTATATGTTGATCTGACTTGCCACATTTTTCTCACTATCTTCTACACACTGAAGGAATTTCTTTCCAGACTCAACAGTCGAAATGTGGTATTCATTTCTTTTGTGGGACTCCAGAAAACCGTCCTTTCCTAAGATTTTGGCAAAGTTCTTAAGAGGCCGAGTCAACGGGGTTTTTAGTGGAACAATTTTACGGAAGCCACCTACATTGCCTGTTGTAAACAAAGGACAAAATTTGCAGTAATAACCTTTTCGGACATCAGAAAATACAAGCCAGGGATTGTTGTCGAGTTGTTTCTGCCCTGCATATCTTCTCTCTTGTTTGCCCATTTTGTTGTGTTCCGAGAAAGGAAAACTATAATTTTTGGGAGGTGTCCAATGATTAAGTTGGAGTTGTCTTTTGGTAAAGTCATCAGTTTTAAGACTGACGTAATTGCCAATGACATAGTTTACCATGCCAGCATCTACTTTGCTCCCTGTATGTAGAGATGTACTACAAATAGATTCAGGAAAACTTCCACCAGGAACAGGATTTGAGGTTGGGCAGTAGTCAGAACCGGTTCTTTCGACTTCGAGACTACTAGCTGCAATAAAAGGCTTTGTAGATGCATCTAACAGCTTTAGAGTGTTAGTAGCTTCAGCATCGTCAACCAAGCATTTCTAGATTGTAGCCAATTCTGATGGTTGGTCCGATGGACCAGATGATTTCTTAGGCTTAGGGGGCCCAAATAAGCTGTCAATAGTTTTCGTGGCTCCTTTTCTTTTCTTACATCCAGCAGACGAACTAGCCTGAAAATATACGTAATTTGCACCAAATTAATATTTACCTTAGTTATCAACTTCATCAATAAAATAAATTTTTTAAGTTGTCACTAAATTTTTTAAGTTGTCATAAGAATTTTTTTAACTACACATTTTTCAAATGGGCTCATAAATCTCATAAATAGGGACCCCTGATTTTCGCAAAAAGAATTTTTCCCCAGTTTGTTTCAGTGCCTTGTGTTCATATCTGCAGTTAGGCTTCAAGGCTATTGGCAGCATGTCTTTGTAAACAGTCGTATTTCATTTGACTGAGCCAATCACATTAAGGTGACTGCAGAACAACACGTCAGTGAATTGCTGGTAGAACAACAAGACTTGTGAGAGTCGAAACATCCAGTCGCTAACCATGAAGATGAACGGCAAATGTGTACGTAAGACATTGAAACAAACTTGGGAAAAATTCTTTTCGCGAAAATCAGGGGTCCCTACTCATAAAACTTGTTTAGTATGTTACTAAAGTAATTCCCGGATGTACTAGTATACCTGCTACTCTCATTCTGAATTATTTTTCAACCTCTCGAAGAACGTTTATTTGCCGTGATTGCAGCTAACAACAGTAAGTAATGAAAAGAACACAGTGTGACGTGCACTGGCACACAGCACTTACTTGGCCTCTTATCATAAAGTAATTTCAATTTTTTTTGTCTTAATTAATATATTTTTTTTTTGTTGTTTATAACAAATTAAGTAGGCCAACTTAACTAGGGATAAGGATGTATACGGCGGGATCCATCCTATTAATTGGGGGTGCTAATATGGAAATTAACATTAAAAGTCTATTTAAAATTTAACTTTAAAGCAAGAGAAAAGTATTTAATTTTACGTGTCAATTTTATCGCATTTATATCGTGTTTGGTCTCATTTTAAAGCTAATTTAATTTCAAGCAACTTTTCTAAGTAAACTTTTCTTATATTTTGCCTTGTTTGGATTTTTGAAATCTCAAGTAGCCTCTTAGCTTGCTTCTCCTGGAATGGGATTTATGTAGCAGGCTAGTCGTAGTTCTCTTGCTTGGAAGCACGTACAGAGAAGTGCTAGCTTTTAAAATTTCAAATAAGCTCTGAGCTAGCCTGTGCTTAGACGGATTTATCTGGCAGGTAGGTCAGAGTTCACTCGCCTGGAGGCACGAACAGGGACGTGCTGGAATGCGATGAGCTCTGCTGGGCGTTTCTCGATTGACGTGGGTGGTAGTGTCGGGCGCAAAACTCCGTGAAGGTGGTGATCCGTGACAGATTGATGACGCTGCACATCCCAAATTAATAAATTAATGAATATTCAGCTGGTATTATGAAATAAAATGCTTTGTAAATTTATCAGTATCTATGTTACATACAATTTTTAGGTTATAAACGTCAATTAACCAGCTTTTTAGGCAAGTTGGATCCTGATGTATCACTCCGCCGCTCGGCCGAGTAAGTCCGGGTGTCCGCCCAGGAAAGTTAGTTGTGTTTCATCGGAGCTCGTGACCAGTCGCCGGGAAATGGCCGGCTAAGTTTTTCTTGTTTGTGTTTCATCGGAGCTCGTGACCGGTCGCCGGGAGATGGCCGGCTAAGTTTTGTCTGAGTTTGTAATCGGTCAGTTAGTTGTGATCCATCGGAGCTAGGGAACGGTCGCCGGGAGATGGCCGGCTGAGTGTTTTGTTTAGTTGGGGCTTGATGGCGGCTGGAAGAGGACGTGTTAGACGTGGTAGAGGGGTGGTGAAACTTAGAGAGTGTATCCGCGAGTAAAGTGGGCTGTGTTTCCATCACTAAATTTCTCTAATATGTATTTCTTTTTCTGTGTTTGTTAAGAGTAGTACTCAAGTAAGTAGGTGCAAGAAATAGCTGCACATGTGAGTATAGCAGTTTAAGACACCGTTAGTGGTACCCCGTAGTTTAGGTCGTTTTCCTTCGTGGAGCAAACTGAGGCAGATCACAACCGATAATAAACTTGGACGAACACTCAGGACTTGGTGAATTCCGCCACTGGTGTTACCTATTCACGTTCACACCGTAAGACATAAAATCACGGGAAAGAATTTTTGTACGTTATTGTGCCATGTACATCTGGTGAACTATTATTAAAAGAAACTGAACGCTATTCATAAAATTTGCTTTTTTTTTTCTTCTATGTAAACCCCTTAGGTAAACACCTCAGGCTATCCGGGCATATAAATAACAAACAAGGAAAAGTCTAATTTGATAAGTCGTCGCCGGCAGCAAGGATCAACATAACCTACAACATCTTACGTATATACAGCACCACCACATTCTACCGCCGCAAACAGGGACTCGACATCGTAACATCATAACCTCTATATATAGATAACAAGCAACAACATACGTAGACGTAGCAGACGCGTTACATTTTGCCACCGCGAACAGGGACATAACATCATAACCTCTATATACATATATGTAGATAACAACAAGACGTAGACGGAGCCCTATCACATTCTGCCGCCGCAAACAGAGACTCGATACCAAACATCATAACATCTATAGATAAATAACAACAACACAGTGACGTAGCAGACGCATTACAACAGGAAACATTTTAATTACATGATTGTAAGTTAATATAATCTGGAAATTTGGTAAATAATCCTGAAAAACTAGAAATAACCTGGAATTTCATGTCACTGATGTGTGGCCACCCTGAAAGAACTGTTAACAGGGTATCTAGTAACCTGGAAAACATGTAAAATCTGGAAAAGTCAGGGAAATTCAGTTGTCAGGGAATTATCAGGGAAACTTGTGAATTTTCTGGAAATTACTAACATTCCATAATTACTTGCTAAATGTTAGATAATTTTGTCATATAAAGCAGTATAATACTAACTCTCCGTTCGAATTTCTGAAAATATGAGCTTGCAACAAAGTAACATCTGAACCAATGGTTACTTCAGAAAGGGCCAAAATGTTCCCAAACTTCTTGCCACATAGTTATGTTGAAACTGACATACCTCAGCCTTAAAGTTTCCAAGGTGTCATAAAATATTTATTATAGTAATGTATGTTATGTACAAATTAAGAGGACATTAGAACAATATTGATACAAACATTTTGTGAGTTATTACTACTACCATACGTAGTTTTTTTTTTTTGTTAGGTAGCATCAAATTAAAAACTAATCAAAAAGGACAATACCAAGGATAATCAAAAAATCAGTGACAATAGCGATAAGTTACATACTTATAGCGTATTTTTACTTCTCAAACATTAATGGGTGTTTCATGCCACATCTCTTGCACAGTTGATAGAATAAGTTCAAGTTTATGGAAGTTGCATAAAGAAATGTTCACATTTACATAGTTGCCAACCTCAAGGATTCAGAAATAGTACAATTTTCAAAATGAGTTAAATTGTGCGTAAATGAGTCGTGGCATTTCATGTGTTGTGTTATATGTAAATGCCCGAACTAAAACACTTTAGCAATTTTTAAATAAAATAATACACTTTGAACATGTAAAAATGTTTTAGGCCCTATGCAAAATAAATTTAGAACATGCCGAATAATTAATAAAATTTGCTACAATTTTGACTACTAATAATATGTTGTGTTCATGGCTAAAATTACATAGCCTACCTAGGGCTATTATAAAGAAAACAAATTACTGAACGTGTTTTCAGTAGGCTTACTTTGTTGTACCATCATAAAAACTGTTTTAATTTTAATATTCATAGAAATCTAAACAAACCTAGTATAGGTAGTTTTGGTTTCTGCAAATTTACAAAATTTACCAATTTTAATACACCAATACATAGGCCCCTACATCACGATGTCTGGTAACACAGCTTTCAAATTCTCTTTCACAGTTCCATAAATGCACAAAAAATTCTCGTACATCGTTGAAGGTGGTGATGAGAGAGTCTTCAATCTCTTATACAATATTAATACCACATACTTCAACTTTTTGAACAGTTTTTAACAGCCACACAGTTTGGCAATTACTGTTTATGAAAACGTAATTGTAAGAATCGCAAAGTTGAATTTCCAAGACATGAAACTTGCAACATTCCTACGTTTCACGACTATTAAATATGCGACGTCGATACTAGTGCCGGCACTAAAATACGCCGCCACAATGACAAAATGATACATTTAAGCTTGGCAAAAACCTTGTTACCAAAAACACTACACAACTACGATGTGCGCGTCCATATTTGCTGGAAAAATAAGAATTAAACTATAGTTTCCTTCAGTTCACAAGATTTGATGGGTGTTCTTGAGCAATTACTACACGGAAACGGTAAACTGGAAAAACACTTCAAATTAAAACAGTCTCGTGACTTTTGTTTACACGAGTCACGACGGCCATTTCGCCAGGAAGGCATTAGACAACTACAATCAATCTGGTGTATTCGGCAATGTTCGCAGGACGTTCGTACGACACGTGAATAATGTGGTATTCTGTAGTGAATAATATTGAACAATGAATATAAATGAAGCACATTATTTCCCGAAACTACGGTAGTACAGTTTTCTTTATTAAATACGACACTGTAAGTCAGATCTACATACCACATATTCAGTACGAAATTACAAGACTTTGGTACCAGATTTCTTAATACGAATTAACCAAACGGGAGAAAAAATTTAAAAGCTTAAAAATCGTACAATAATTCACATGAATCGTACAACCGTACAATAGGGCACAAAATTGTACATTGTACGGGAAAATCTTAAGAGTTGGTAGCTATGCATTTAAAATACATTTTTAAAAATCGATGATATGCCGAGTTTACTGGCCGAGTTGGATTTTTACGTTCAATGAAGATTTAGATTGAGGCATTTACGGTTGTCGTGAAAATCAAATTTATCTGCAAAGCGGACGATTTACGTGTGAGTAAACTAGAGTTAAATGCACACTTACTGCAGTTCATTGCAACATTTTTTCCAGTTTTTTTTTTTTTATTTATGCCGGAAGACCTGGAAATGTCAGGGAGTATTTTAAACCTTGGTCACTAGACATCCTGTGTTAGAACTGTGTGCTGATTCTACAAAGATATTGTTTGTTAAGGCACCCGCCTACTTGGCCGTCGAACTGCGCTGCTGTGAGTTAGAAATAAGCCTTTATTTGCAAAACTACCTACGTACTCACAATGTGTCTGTCTACGAAAATAAAACACTTTTCAGAGAATAATTATGAAGTAGGCTACTCTCTCAACATAAAGCGAATTGGAAGTACTGTTTCTGAGCTCCCCAAAATGGCTAAAAATGGCCTTTTTGCAGTGCTATATTACAAAATCTGCAGCTAAAAGTGATATGAAAACACTTAAAGATCATACAGTGAACTTTGGTACATACTTTCCAGCAATAAAATAACAGTATCACCGCTTAAAGTTGCATAGTTCCAGCAACATAATGGAAACACTGCACGCCAGTTCAGCACCTTGCCTAAAGTATAGTGTTCTTCCTTCTATCATGCAAAGTTGAAATTTAAAAATCCATACATTTATTACAGAACAAACTGTGATGGACTACATTATGACCTTAACCACTGACATTATGTTGGATAGTTGGGTCGACAATTATGAATAGTCAAATTTTTTATTTTTGTGGAGCAACTATGGAATGAGTATGCAGAGGGAAACTGGATTTCCGCAAGAAAACCTGCCAGTCATTATTGTAGTTACCAGTGGCGTGTGGTGGAGTATTTGTGTGGGTAAGCTATTGCCCGACCCCAAGATTCACCTATCCCCGACCTTAAAGCGGGGGGTCCGGAAAAATTTGCATTTCTAGGTGCAAAATGGTGCTATTTTAGCAGTTTTCCTGGTAGCAGTAGTATATAAAAAATGTTTTAAGATCAAATTTTATGTAAGGAAGAGCTTAAGAAAACGTATCTCAAGATAAAAAATTTGTGACATTTTTTGAGTAAGGTTTATTTAGCATGGATACCCCAATCTCTTTTTACAAAGTCAGTTGCACAGTATGATTCAAAAATATGTTTAATAAGTCTTACAAGCCTAAAAAAGACACAATATATTGCATTGAAAATGTTTATCGACACATTTCAAACCGGAAATAGAAAAGCACAGTTAGGGCTTAACTTACGGTACTTTACCACCAAAAATTAATTTAGATTTGGACTAAGTTTGTTGTCGGTTAGGGTGAAGCTACATGTGATTTGCATGAAGTCATAAGTTACAATTTATTCTAAGTATACCTTGACTTTTTTACCTGTCAAATTACTCCAGATGCTACAGCCATGAACAAATTATTAACCTTTCGGAGACAGAAAACTATTAAAGTTAAACTGCAATATGAAGAAAGGGTAGACCTAATGAAGTTACTAACGATCATAAAGGCCTGGGAACACACTATATATAATAAGCAACAATAAATTAATAGGTAAACTACTCAAACAAGTAAATACATAGTATTAGTAACTAGAAACTAGAACACTTAAATTTTACAAAGTAACGATAATATACATAGGCACACACAAATTTGTATAGTCATATATTTAAAATAAAATATATGTTAAGTTGTGCAAATAAAATTAAAACATAATACAAGACACCAAGACCAAATAAAAAACAGTTACTT
>PNEQ01044863.1:0-12374 GCA_003012365.1 Medauroidea extradentata | reverse complement strand
TGAAAAATTATTAGTTATAGTCAGTTCGAGTTTTTTCTTGGTATACGCATTTATATTACAGTTCTGTTAGTATTTGCCGCTAGAACCAAGTCTATTCTTTACATAAAAAAATTCACAAATATCTGCGATTACAAAGTTATTCATTTAATGTAGTTTTAAAGTCCTCAAAACACCGGAATATCTGAACCGCGCCCTTAAGCACACTTCTTGTAAGTTTACCGATAATTTTGTGAAGATTACAGGGAATACTTAGAAATATATAAATATGTGTGTATGTATATATATATATATATATATATATATATAGAGAGAGAGAGAGAGAGAGAGAGAGAGAGAGAGAGAGAGACACACACACAAACATTTTGTATGCTTATGCAGCAAAATATTTGTAAATTTTGCAATAGTTGTTCGAAGTGACACAATAAATTTTAGCGGCAACCAGTTTTCAAGATTTGTTTTTGTAAAAGTACACAATATTTTGCAAATGTGGCTGGCTTCCGAAGGTTATTTTGTCTCTCGCTGAACAATCTGATAATAAAAATGTAGCCCTCTAGTGCACTCAGATATTTGGACAATTTAGAACTCTTTCATGACTTGCGACATTCTTATCGTAGTGCCTAGACTGATAAAATGTTTTAACATTAGTTTACAAGCTTTCTATTATAAAAGTGCGTTTTTTTACTGGGTAAAACATTTACTAGAAGAAATAGGAAAGATGAACGCACATCAGTAGACTTCTTCATTAGCGCACATAAAAAAAAAAAACCGGGCGTTAGATCTCGGATTAACAAAAACTGCGCTATTAAAACATTTCGTATCGATCGTCGCGGGAAAGGTCGCTGGTGTATGGGAGGGATGTTACCTCGTAATTACGTTCAGATAAAGTACTTTAATTAACGCGAGTCTCCTGCGTACTTGCTAGTTAAGGTGTCGAGGCAAGCAGCAAACTACCCTGCAAAGGTACTTTAGACCCAAGCCAAAGGCACATTCGCTTAATTACACGCGAAATACATGGCTGTGATAAAAACAAGTTCATACCAATCAATTGTAGCATCTCCAATATGATTTTTAAAAATCATCGTTACTTTTGCGATTTTTTTTTCTCAATTTATTTACGAAATAATATTTTTAATACTGTATGCAAAAGTTTGCAATTTTGCAACAAAAAAAAACTGGATGGGTTTACAAGCGTTCAGTTTGGCTGTTAATAAAATGTTCACAAGTTGGCCTTCTCTTTCAAAAATAAAGATTCTGGTCATCTGATGTTACTTTCCACACCTGACTTACAGCATTATTTTAGTAATCTTTATTTCGAATATGACAATGTAAAAAAAAATTGCCAACCTTTATTTCGAATATGACAATGTAAAAAAAAATTGCCAACACGTCACACGTTACAAAAAAACGCTCAATTTAAAGGCTAATTACGATCATATTTGTGACAAAAATTCCTGGAATGCCTCAAGATATCTCAGGTTTCAAGTTAGGGGGCTTTTTTTTTTTTTTTTTTTTTTTGAGAAATATATCTGGCCGCCATATTTGAAAATAATTTGGAAACCGTTTGTGAAAACATTTGTCTAGCATGTTTGAGAATGTGTTTGGTAATATATTTATAAAATGTTTGGCAATTCGGGCAACAGAGTTCGATAGTTAATTTTTGCCACAGAGAGAGAGAGCAATATTTCGTTCCGTTTGGGGTGATCGTAATGGTATGTGATGTCAGATAACCTATCTCTCACCATGGCGATTCGGGTTCGATTCCCTGTGTGGTCGCGCACATTTTTTACACCTGGGATACGTGACGGTTGTTGTTAGCCGACTAGTTTGAAGAGTACTATGTACTGGTTTCAACTCGCGGGTAAAGTTGATCGATAAGAGCCGTAGTATCACGCTCGACGACCACCGTATCGCCTTTATTCGCAGCGTGCTATTCTGAAGTGCTGTGTTTTCGTGGTACTATTTTTCCTTTCTGACTTCAAACGGTAACATTTCAATTTAATTTTAGGATAGTATGTAGTGAAGGCCAACGAATGCTTCTCGTTTTGCATTAAGGCCATGATCTTTCATTTATTTCAAACAATTCCAAATAACTCAAATATTTTTTAACCAAATGCTTTGAAAAATTTTGAGACTGTGTACAGTCATACGATACACAATTTTGGCAGAGCGTTTTTCAAAATAATGCACCGTTTGATAGCAAAATATTATTTTGGCTTATTTTGACAACACAATTTGTGATATTTCAGGGCAAAAATCTAAAAATCCGTTTGGTGTAATGGAACAGAAATATTCAGGTACAATATGTGATACATATGTGTTAAAACTGTAAGATGAATTATTAATATATGCATTAATTCTCATTAAAATAGCGTTTTCGAAACCACTGTGAAACTAAAGAGTGAGGCCTTAATGCAATATGTTCATGTTTACACTGCATTCGTGTTATTATTCTTAAAAACTATAATTTATTCTTTTGATGCACCGGATTGTGAAAGTGAGCCATAGACAAACGATAAATGAAAGTGAGCCATAGAAAAACGTTTAAATTTGCTGTTACTATAGGTTTTTTTTGTGTGTTATACGCCACGGTGAGGACTCGTGTTGATTGTCGGGATAATACTCAACATAATCATTGTGTTAACGTGGTCGCCAAATGAACAAACACGAACCCTGAGGACTTAAATTATACTAGTGCGTAGCGTCCATCTCACTGGTGAAAATAAAACACTGGGTTTGTGTTGATTTTGTAAATATTTCGTTGATGTAAACCTCGATAAAACAGACATTCCCAGTAATAGACGTTTAAAACCCTTTCCACAGTGAATGTCGGTGTGTGTGTTGACAAACATTAGAAACTCTCGTTTGTTTACAGGAACAGTGGATTGTAGAGCACGGCCTGAATACATTATGCAAGCTCATTATATTTAGCTATGTCCTCGCATTACTCATGAACGGTACTGTAGCGTGTCACGCGAAATTTGTAGACTTTCAAATACAGGTTGTTGCAAAATTGCGTGTCAATATTTTAGGAGAACATTCCTCGGGGTTATGTCAGTTGTACGACTTCGTCAGTTGACAGAACATCTTTTCCTCTCCCCACTACGCCGGGGGTTATGCGGGGCGGTGACGAATGTTGGCTGCTATGGCCAATAGGGCTTCGGCTTTATGTCTGGTGTACGAACTCGTCACGTCTCGTGGTAGCCAATGGGAGGAACGACACACAAGCACTAATAGACGGTGCATATGGTTTATGGACAGGGTAAAGGTATGCCAACAGGCGGTCCATGTGGTTTTATAGAGGGTAAGAAGTGATGGGGAGTTCTATGACCTTGGCAGTTGACAGAACATTGTTAGAGGATGTGTGCAGAGTGGTTCGTGGAGGGAGTAAGGGGTAGAGTAGGAAAAAACGTTCTGTGAAATGACGAGGTCGTAGAATTGGACCTTTTCTGCATTCCTCTTATCAAGTGGAACAAGAAATGTTTTATTAAGAGCAGATGTAGAACAGTCAGGTTTTTACATGTTTGTTGCAATGGGAGTTTACAATTAGAATTTGTTGGTTTGTGGACACATGCCATTTCTCATGTTTTGCTCATTAAACCTTTGTTGAATGACAAAGAACAAATAATATATAAAATACACACAAAAATAGAAGAAAAAAACTATCCCAGAGAAATTCTGTCAGTTTTTTTACAATAATTATTAAATTAGGCAACAAAGAATTCTAGAGATAGAATTCAGTCGAATATCGACACAACACCCAGACACAAGATAGACAGAAATATAGAACCAGATTCCCGATATGAAAAAATATTAAAATAGACAAAAACGGTGAACGGTGGGCAACAAACAAAAGGCAACAGACAACTGAGTTCCTCTGGGATTGCTTTTTTTTTGTTTTGTTTTTTAAATATTTTTTTCTTGTTCTTTTTTTACTTTGTCATTCAACACAAGTCTGATCAGCAAAACATGAGCAATGGCGTATGTCCACAAACCAATAAATTCTAAATGTAGAACCGTCATGCCGTTTTCTTGAAAATGGTTTTTACTCTGCATTTTATTTTTTCTTAACAAATGTTATATAGTTTCGGCTAGATAGTTAAAGATAAATTTATTTAAAGAAAATTTGATACATAATCGTTCCATTTTTTCTCAGCATAGTAAACGTTATTCTGAACAAAACTGGGAGGAAGTTTTTGATAACTGATGTTCTGTATTAGGTATAAATATTCTAGCAAAGACAGTAGAGTCGAGATGCCACGTCGTTAAACTACGACTGACGTTCTCTTAGCAGTGTAGTAGGCCTACTCTGCTGTGTGTAGGTGAAAAAATTCCTTTCTCGTTCGGGAAGTTTACAAGGCATTTTTTACAGTTACCTTGGCCCGTTGTGGGCTTCGGCCTCTCACATTAACACGCCTCTTAATTACGAATTCACGATGCGTTTTTTGTTCTATCCGTCGTACTCTCTCTCCCTCTTCTGTTTCTCTTTGTAACGTTGGCGTATTTTGTGCTATCTCGTGGCTTCTACCTTTTAACTTTGCCCTTTATTTTTTGTGTGCTGTCTTTTTTTTTTTTTTTTTTTTTTTTTTTTTTACTATGTGAACCCACTCAGGTAGACGAACTTGTGAGGGTGATTATTTTCATGAGAATTTACCACTGCCCAATAAAACATAGCATACCTCCCTAACTCCTCCCCGCCTTCTGTGATTGACGTTGTTCTGTACTGTATGTGGCATAGCGAGGTGGCACAACACACTGAAAGACAAGTTAAAACTTAAATTAAAAATTTAGAAAAAAAAAACCGACTCACAGGATACTAAATTTCGAATCGATTAGACCAGTAGGAGTTGCTCAGACCCTTCGACAACTACAAAAGAACTGATGATCTTCAAAGGCTGGTAAGATTTTCTTGGATCATAGCTAATAACACTATCGATCAAGTCACCTTTCAAACAAAAAAAAAGTCTAAATGAAAATCGTTTCATCCGTTTAGAAGCTATTATGCCACAGACAGACACACAGATACACACGTTAAACTAGTAAAACTCATATTTTTGTGTCGAGGTTTAAAAATACTGTTATACGTACGATACTTCTATTAATATAGGGACAACAGCCCAGTTTGGTTGACTGATCTGGGTTGTTCCTACTACAATGTGTTCTGTTGATGTAAAAATCTGCCCGGTAGAGGAGGTAAAGAGCAATTATTGTAGGCAGCTGAGGAGAAGGCAAGGCAAAACGGCAGGGTGGTGGTGGGGGTCACATAGCACTCCGCTTGTCCCCATACCTGAGCCTTGCCTTCTCCTCAGCTCCGCACTATACTATAGACTTGAGAAAATTCGCGTTTTCTTTTGGCCGTAATCTATAATTCCAGCAACTGTACGTTCGTGTCACTTACACAGTTGGTGCTTGACTTATTTGACACTTCCTGTAAGTCGCTTAGCCAATAGTACAGAAGCAGCTAAATACAGGCCCATATCACTGCGTCATCGAGCAGCCAGTGAGCAGATAATGTCTGTTTGAATACACACGTTCTTGGAGGCTTGCCTACAAGGTCAGTGAACAAGCGAATCTTTCCTGTCTCTAGCAGTGGTTGTTCAAGTGGTGAAAAATTACAATTTTATATTTGTATGAAATAGTGTTAGTTTTGTACACATTACTTGAGAGAACACATACTTCTAACGAAAAAAAAAATTAGCTTAGCCAGTTTTCCCGTAGTTGCACTTCAAAGTCAAAATTTGCATATTTTTACTTCATACAAATCTTGAAATACAGTTAACATAATTAATAGGAAAAAATTACATCAAAACTATGTGTCACTGTCTATGGCTTGTAGCGTATAAGACCCATTACAAAACACATTTATGTTAAATAAAAAATTTCAAAATTTGAAATTTTTTTTGTTACTTCTAGAAATTTATTTTAAACACAAAAAAAAAATTATAGTGGGTTTTTATATGCTTCAAGCCGTACACAGTTACGTGTAGTTTTAATGAAATTTTTTCAATTTCAATATATTTACTGGTTTTCAAGTTTTGTATGAAGTAAAAATATACAAATTTTGACTTTAAAGTGCTATTACGAGAAAACTGGTTGAGATATTTTTTTTTCGTTAGAGATAAACATACTCTTAAGTAATGTCTACAAAACTAACACTATTTCATACAAATATAAAATTATGATTTTTCACCACTTGAACGCCCTTAACACGTTTCATTGTTACTTTTACAAAACGTATTGTTGTATGAATAGTTCACACAGTACCGACAACCAAACTGGACTGTTGTCCCTATTTTAAGGCCATGGTCTTTCATTTATTTCAAACAATTACAAATAACACGAATATTTTTTTTAACTAAAATGCTCTGAGTAAATTTTAGACTGTTTACAGTCATACGATACACAATTTTGGAAGAGCGTTTTTTAATAATGTACCGTCTGCTGGCAAAAAAAAATATACTTTTGCTTAATTTTGGCTTATTTTGACTACAAAATATGTGATATTTCAGGGGCAGAAATCTAAAAATCTGTTTGGTGTATTTCAACAGAAAAATTCCGATACAAACGATGATGTATAAGTGTAAAAACTGTAAGAATGAATTTTTGATATGTGTATATTAATTTGCATTAAAAATTATTTTCGAAACCATCGCAAAACTAAAGAGCGAGGCGTTAACAGAACTACTGGACTTACAACAACACTTTTGTTCCAGCGTAGACTGTCGCACTCAGGTGGATCCGGGTTGAATCCCTGGCTCCGGACATCATGATCTCGTTTGTTCGTGGTTTCCCCAATTCTTCCAGGTGAATTCTAGCTTGTTTCCTTATCGGGGGACATGGTCGATCCCTTTCCCATTCTCTGCCCTTTATTAAAGTTGCTTGTAGCTGTCTCTAATGCCTTAGGTTTACGACGGCCACCTGGTGACGGGTGTGTTTGTGTGTGTGAGGCGAATATCGATGAGGTGCTACGAGCGACGTCAGCCGGCACATGTGTAGTAATATCGCCTCTACGGCCAAAGTCGTAAACCCGCGCGGTGTCTTCCCGCCGTAACGTTTCACTGTGGTAGGCCTACTTTAAGCGGCGACCCTATCATTTTATTAAACCAGTTATTGTAGCTAAGTCCGATGTACTTGTAGACCCCAATTTCGAACAAATCCGTTACATATATATTTTAAAAAAACAGCCGCGATAATTTCCGGTTTTAGCGAAGTTTGAGGGTTTTAAAAGATTGCTTCGAATGTATGTGATGTCTTGAAAGTCACATTCACAAGTAGTATGAAGTGTTTTTTTCTTTTCGTAGATAAACCTTGTGGACGCATGTTTACTGGTCTCTGAGAAAACACGTAACAGCGAACACGCTATTAGAGCGCCGGCGAGGCGGTTGCCTTAAGCCCACATCCGGTAGTTTTACAGTAATTTTGAAAATATTTATCCTAATTTTTTATGCTAGCAATAAGCCTCGTAGTTTTTTTGGTCCTAAATTATAACAAGTGTTATTAAATTAAGTTAAAATGAAGTAAAATATTTTTTTTTTTTTTTGCGAACGAGCGATGCATTATTCTGCAAAATGCCTACATATAATTGTGTATCGTATGACTGTCCAGTGTTAATTTTTTTCAAAGCATTTCGTGAAGAAAGGTTGGGGGTTTTTGGACCAATTAAAAAAAACAACCTTGCATGGCCTTAAGGGCTTGTTCCCGACTTTTTTTCAGACTGGTGCCAATAACTCAAATATTTTTTAACCAAAAGTTTTGAAAAAATTTGAGTCAATGTGCATTCACACGATGCACAATACTGTGGACGCGTTTTTTTTTAAATAATGTACCATTCGCCAGCAAAAAAAATAATTTCCTTCATTTTTGCTTATTTTCACGACGAAAAACGTGGTACTTTGGGTAATAAAAACTATAAAAACCGTTCAGTATAATTCTACAAAAAAATTCAGCTGCAAATTGTAACATATAAGTGTCAAAACTGTGCAGCGAAATTTTGATATGTGTATTAGGTAGCAATAAAAAGAATATTTTCGAAATATCTACAAAACTCCGTAACAAGGTCTTAATCCCATCTATGTAGATATGGGTGCGAACATAGCGAGCGTAGTGAGTATACCTGCGAGTTGCATATCCAGAGCTTGGGAGCGGCGCGATACAGCTGTGACGTCATAAGGTCAAGGTCAAGGCCTGGTCGCGGTTGCCGCGGGGGCTTATGGGGTGCAGCGTGTCGGGTAATAAGTTTGCTAATTTAGATTGGCTGGATCGTCTGATAGGCGCGCCCTTCAGCCCCTCCTTACACCCCCCCCCCAATTCCCTCCAATGGGCGTCGCCCGGATTTCGTTCAAACCATGTTGTAGTTGGTGGGCGAGGGGGCTGGTAATAAGTAAAAAAAAACTTAATTATTTTACACTTAAGACCCGTGATATTCTTTTTTACACTTAAAAGAACTTTTACTTAGTTGTTTCAGTATGTAGATCTGCGCAAACCAATCCATTCGTAAAAAAATAAGAAAAAAGTCATACGTACTGAAAATATGAATACACGACCTCATAAGCTTATCATAAGAAATGTGATGCAAAATGTTGTTTTATATTTATAGGCAAATTCTCATCAGCTTTAAATACCTCAGAATAAAAAAAAACAATCCCGGGAAGGGGGGGTTTAAGTGCCCTATCTTTCTTATGCCCATGTCCCTCCCCTCTCTTCCGGATTTGTCACACAGTGTAATATTTCTGGAAAATGGCTGTCAATATCAGCCGCGGCTGGAATTTACTGTAAAATACTCCACTTAACATTTCAATTTCTGTCTTTGTTTTTTACTTCAAGTTGTATAATTTGCTTAGGCTAATTGACAACAATTTTAGATTACAACTTTGGATTACGACTTTCGATTACAATTTTGGACCATGCGCATGTTTGTGGAAGTGTTTTAAGTAACGTGGTTGTGTACATGCACGCGTGAGGTTTTGTGAATGTGTATCATGGTGCACCAAACGTATGTTCTGAAAAGTTTCCGACACAAGTTAATACAATATTAAAATCAGAAAGTCAAATTTATGTTGTTAAATAAATCAAGCACTTATTTGAAATCCTTAAAATTTAACTGAATGTCTATGTTTGGATCATCTGTAGGTTCAGGAGGTAGAAAATGGGGGCGGACGTCGATGGGTTCAGGCTCGTGTAGAATATATGAGGTGTTATTGGTAGAGTCACGATTTTGTCGCGAAGAGATTTTAGCTCTATTTTCTTTCAATTCCTTGCGTGCGCATCGGAAGCTGTGCTTCATGGTTATTGGCAGCATGTCTTTGTTCAGACACGTCACTCGTTTGACACCATACGTCTGTGATTTGCCAGTGGAACGTCAGGACATGCGAGAGTTAAATCGTCCAATCAGTGACCATGAAGCAGAGCTACACGTGTACACTTAAGGCATTGGAACTACTTCATGCAAAAATCATTTTGCCATAAAATCGTGTGTCTATACTCCATCAATTCTAAGATTGCAGCTAATTCATTCCAGTGAATGTCAGTCAAATTTTTGCTCTGCATAAATTTATTTCGAAATATTGAAGAAAGTACATGGTAACTGTGTTACGACACAATCGTAATGTAAGAAATCAAGATATAATTAAATTGCTTTCATTTATCTCGTTAGAAATGTTTATTTCTGCTGCAACCTTAGAGTGGACAGAGTATAGTTGTTACGTTTTGGGTGAATAGCTACTCGTAATGTACCCGTCAAATTATTGTCGGATAATTTTCTAGAGACGTTATAAGTAGTCCTTCGCAATATTTTGTTAGGTTATGCTATTTTGTGTTAGATCAGGTTAGGTAACTTAACCTACCCTAACGTTAGATTAGGCCTTGTTAGGTTTCCTAACCTAATCTAACGTAACGAAACCTAAACTAACCAAAAATAACATAACAAAAACAATTTACGTAATACTATGTACTTCTAGCTTCTCTAGACACATTTTTCATTGATAACCTATACCTCTAAAATCAATAGTTAGGCCGGTACACGATGGATAATGATTCTTATTATGTACCTTGTTCTGATCATCACTCCATAACAGAACTAAATTTGTCGTATAACTAAAAAAATAACATTTCTGCTTTGACAGACTTGTTAAACATCACTCAAACCAATTGAAACTCTTAGAATTTCAGTCGAAGTGAACATGAGAGTTATTATTTGATAACGAAAATTGTAATTACTGGCCGAGACCATTAACTGAGATAATTGTAATTAATAACCCGTACAAAAGTAAAGAAGTACAACAAACGTACATAATCACACCTTTTGTCGGTAGCAATTTAATTGTTTGTTCGTTCCAAATCATTTAACCAAATGTGTTCAAAATGACTGCCTAAAAATCTTCCACGCCAGTATCTTCTGCTTGCAGAGTAATTGTAAACAAATTGAATTCACTCGTGTCCAAACAAAACTTATATTCTGAAAGTTATTCTCACGTAGAAGCCAGCTGTTGTGCTGTACACACTTGCCCAAAGCCATTTATATGTGCTACTGTAAGCCCAATAGAGATAAAAAAAACACGCCGACTATTTTTAATAAATGATAGGGACGAGGTACTACATCCCGAAGTGCAGACTTTGTTGTGCCTGGACGCCCGTAGGCCTCTGCTTGGCCCTGAAGGATGGCATGGGATGAAGCCCTACGATGGATAGGTAGGTAGGTAAGTAGGCTTCACGTCTTGTCAACAGCAAAGTCTATAAAAACGGCGACACCCTACTTGACACAGTGACAGGAACTGGGAGAGGAGTCGGCCAACATGCCAGCATTCGCCTGTAGTGATTTCGGGAAACCTTGGAAAACAGAAATCAGTCTGGCAAAGGGCCGGTGATCGATCCAAGGTCCTCCTGCCGGAATGAGAAGGGCAAGGAAAACGGGAGTGCCGTGAGAAAACGCGCCATCCACTCCGTTCCCCACATGCACCTCGTTGGGGATCGAACCCGGATTCCCTTGATGGGAGGCGAATGGTCTGACCACTCGGCTGCCGTGACCCATATTGCTAACGATACATTGTGATTGCTAACGATACATTGTGGTATCGTCCAATGGTGGTTTGGGCCGTGGCGGCCGGTAAATGAGATGGGCTCGGAGATCTGCGCCGAGGCGGATTTACGCGAGTGCAATGACTTTAAATAATTCCGCAGGACCATATTTTGAGAGGTAAATATTATATATTGTAAAACTACAGTGAATTAAATAAATTAATCATAGTATTTGTGGAGGGTAACTATTTGCAAGAGCACGATAGCATGGTCTACGCATCGTCACTGGGTTTGGGTTTTAAAATAAGTATCCCAGCCTTTTGAAAAATTCCAGAAATCAATGGGATACAAGATGGCTGACAAACAATATGGCTGGTGGGTGTTACGTCATCAACATGAAGCTCAATATAAAGGTTAGTCAGGATGGCGGTGGGTGGCATCCTTCATAAATTCTAATGCTCTATCATTTCTTAAAATTTCGAAACCGTAACACCCTCTCTGGAATTCCATAACTGACAGTGTCACGTAGTAATTAATGAGCAGGTTTATGTTGCCATTCATAAGGCTACTTGTTTTGATAGCTGAAGAATTTTCTTTTTCCGGCGGGATGTTAAACGAAACTGTATACGAAAGTAAAAGTACTCGAGAACTGGAAGTTTTCTTTTCTTTTATTTGATAAGGCTCGGCGACAAATTGAAGATGTGTTGGAGTTTAGAAAGGGAGACGCGTATTTTACCCAGCCATTCAGCGTGCTTTACAGCCTCATGTCGCGGCCCGTGTCGTCATTTCTCGTTGTGTGGCGCCGGGGAGGAGGGGTGTATCTTCGCAGCTGCCTCGTCTGGCGCACCGCCAGCTAGTCGAGATGATGTATACCCCTGTCCTTGCGACGCTGTCATCATCTTCGCCCCGCAGTTAGCGTTGGCGTATATTTCTTTTCCGCGCAAGGGTGGAACTGTATGCACTGTTAGCGGCCAGCGTCTGGGTAGGTGGCAACATCGCTGTCACCGGCACGGTTCACTGATCCGGCAGTGTTCATGCAGTCCAGAAAACATTAGTTCTACGTTACACTGTCACCTGCACTGCACGGCGTGTTCATGCAGTCCAGAAAACATTAGTTCTTCGTTACACTGTCACCTGCACTCCACGGCGTGTTCATGCCATCCAGAAAACATTTGTTCTACGTTCAACTGTCGCCAGTACGGCACGGCGTGTTCATGCAGTCCAGAAAACATTTGTTCTACGTTCAACTGTCGCCAGTACGGCACGGCGTGTTCATGCAGTCCAGAAAACATTAGTTCTACGTTCAACTGTCGCCAGTACGGCACGGCGTGTTCATGCCATCCAGAAAACATTTGTTCTACGTT
>PNEQ01044862.1:0-12375 GCA_003012365.1 Medauroidea extradentata | reverse complement strand
AGCTTGTGGATTTTCGGAAGGCCATAAATGGTAGGCGTCCTAGGAGCCTTGACTATTAGGCGTTTCTTGGTCTCATTATCGATGGATGACTCGGCTATGAGCTTCTTGGTAGATGCCTCTACTTTATTTAGAGGGTTACGACCGACTGGCGAGTAAGCAGCAT
The DNA here is from genome assembly GCA_003012365.1 of Medauroidea extradentata. Lineage (NCBI taxonomy): Eukaryota > Metazoa > Arthropoda > Insecta > Phasmatodea > Phasmatidae > Medauroidea > Medauroidea extradentata. The sequence goes on along the minus strand of PNEQ01044862.1, from coordinate 12,212 downwards.
CAGACAGAAGTTCTGAGATCTTGGCTTCATAGTCATGGGCGTTCATTGTGACTGTTGCATTGCCTTTGTCTGCCTTCAGGATCTTCACTTCTTTGTTGCAACGTAATTCTCTCAGCACTTACTTTTCCTCTCTGTTGATGTTGGGTGGAGGAGGTTTGGCCTTTCTCAAAATTCTGGCTGTCTCTGCTCGGATCTCATCGGCTGCTGTTGCAGGTAGATGAAGAACAGCGGATTCTACACCACAAACAAAATCTTCAGTTGGAATTGTTACTGGTGCGATGGCATAGTTCATGCCCTTGGCAAGAACTGCTGTACTGGCAGCATCAAGCTGTTTGTCAGAAAGGTTAATGACTACTCTGTTGCTGTCCAAGATGGGCCGAGAAGTTTCCTTGTAGATGTTGTGGAACTTCTTTTTGTGTCCCTCGGTAGTCTTGATAGTGACTGAGAGTGCTTGCAATGTGGTAGCTCTGTCCAGGATATTCCAGATGTATGGAGATAATTCGTTAGACAGGCGCAGGTGAAGGTCTAGTAGGCTCTTGGCATTGCTATCCAAGTCTCGACGTGTCTTGTGAATCCGTTCTCTCAGGAGAGCAAGGCTCGCTCGGTGGTAAATGCGGTCTGCAGCTGGGGATGTGAAGTTCTGTTTGATTTTTGTGAACTTCGGGAGGACTTTGTAGTCTCTGCATCTCTTCAGAAAAGCCAAAGAGCAAAGAAGCTTGGCTTTCTTCTGTCTCAGCTGGTCGAGTTTCCTTGCTAAGATGGTTACTTCCTTCCCATGGAGATTGTAAATTGTTTTCTCAGGACTAAGAAGAAGAGGATTTGCCAACAGTTACTACTGATGCTAACAAGGTTTACTCTGTTCAAGCCTGGTATTTTATTCCAGAAATACTATGTTTTCAGAGCAGTCACAGAAAACATTGATTGCACAATGGCCGTGCTGTAGTTTAAAAAACTTAACTAATGGTTTTCATTGTTCGTTGCTAATGAAATGAGGTGGCTGTAATCAGAAATTGAAAAAAAAAATTTACAGAAATGTATTAAAGGACTTACGATGTGTCCAAAACATAATTTGTACACACACATCTTGTTCATAAGTTTGTAGACTCTGGTTTAGCCTTACTAGACCTAGTTCATACATTTTTATGCCAGTGTAAATGAAAAACTATTTGGACACAGAAAATAGTTTGAATAGAAAACTGGAAAAGTAGTGTTATCACAACTGATTTAATGTATTATATGCCTACAGTTACTACAGAATCGAAATTTACACACCTTGAATTAAATAAATGAACTAGTGTTTGTGTGGTATCTCCTAGTCAGTTTTTACTTTGAAAATCTGTTCATCTAAAATACTATTTTAACATACTGTAATGAAATTTTATTAGTACAGTTTTCTTTTTGTAAACAATTTTAGCACGCATGGTTTTCTCATAATGGTTAAAATTTGCATGTTGTGCTGACGTGCAAATAGTAAACAACCAATTGACTTAGACAGATGAAATAATTCACATTGAAATAACCTTTCATGAGCTAAGCAACCCAACGTTTATATACTCACAAAGCAATATTTTGAATATTTAAAAAATAATTCACAATAGTACAGGAAAAAAGTTGCAAATCCGATAATTTTTTAAAATGCAAAAGTTGTCCAGTTTGAATTTTTCTAATATTTGATTACATAGCCCATGGCATCTTATTTTGCTGTGAATTATTTCGTTTAATTAAGTCAATTGGTTTTCACTATTTGCATGGCAGCATAACGTACAAATTTTGACTTTGATGCACCGTTATGTGAGAAATATGCTAACTAAAATTATTTCGTAAGGCAAAACTGTACTCACGAGTATCACTTGCAAAACTAATACTACTTTGTAAAAATATGAAATTTTGATATTAAACACACTTGAACACCCTTGCTTAGGGCGACTAGTAATATCATCCTATGCCTATTTGGGTCATTTATGTGCTCTGTAAAATAATTTTGGTATTAATTATACTGAGTGTTAAATATATTTGTATAAATTTTTCGTTTATGAAGACAAGTTTTATATATATATTTCTGGTCATTCATAAATATGACTGGGCGAAAACATGCTAGTCTCACATTTATATTTTAAATGTAAATTGTGAAAACATTTCAGAAAAAAATTTTTTTTTTAATTTTAATACAATGGCTTATTCAGTACTAATAGATGATCTCATTACAAAGTTAAATGTTAGGATGTCCACTACTTTTAGTAGTCTACATATGCTACCACTCAAGCTTTTGCAGCTCTGTCTACACAGAGTCTTAGAGGATCCGTTCCCTAGAAATGCTCGCTGTGTAGAGAAAGAAGGTTGGCACCCTGGCTGAGGCAGGCTGCCTTGGACGACATGTAATATGTGGCAATAATGCACCAGCTTCTTCTCTGAAGGGAAAAGGAGCATATGTCAGTCTCCACGATCTGACGAATATGCCAAGGAGAAACAAAGAACATTCTCCCTGCACGAGAGTTTCTTCTTGAATGAACGGCTGTTGCGAGTTCTTTAGTATATATATACACCCAAACAGGGCGACATAATAGTTAATTGTGAGGTTATCAATTGAAATATGTGAATACAAAACATATTTGGAAGAGTGAAGAAATTCGTCATGGGAACGTAGTCCTTATGCCATCTCTTGAAACATAATGGAATTCTGCTTTTGCCATTTTTTGTCATATAAATGAAAAATGTTTTTGGTGTAGTAATTTGCTTAGCAAAGGTTTTCTGTAGATTTTTTTATAGCTAGACATTTTATAACTACACCAATACCACCATACTTCGACTTGCCAATATTACTGGCAAAGAAAGACTACTACGTTTATTTGGTAATCTTCCTGATAATGATAGAGATTTATAAAGTTGAACTTATTTTCTACTGAGCTGACAATCCATTACTGTAGTAATATAATTGTTTGATGAAGGGGAAAGTAGGTTTCATATGTTTCAAAACTAGTTCCTGTGTTTTGTGTACCTAACATACTTACATCATGCTGTAAACAATCTGAGATAATGCAATAAGAAGTAACCATCATGATGTATACATTGCACTACTACAGGATGTTAAGTACAAGATTCACAAATCCAGTGATATCCTTGTGCTTCGTCTTTAGTATAATGTTCACTGAGATCTAGCTGAATGAAGGCAGTATGTGATAGAAGGTTGTCATTTACAATTGTAAGTAACTGACTAGATTATTATTTACTGCGTATTTATTACATTGTCAGCATAGTGTAGAATCATCATTAGGTCCTTGTAAGTTCCTTCTATTTGTAATGCATGCAGAAGTAAAATGACATTTTGGTGAATTGAACATGCACATATACTGTGGGTTATGTTATAATTAATGAGAATACATCACTTTGGTCTTAAAACACAAAACTTTGTGAGACTCCTACTTCAACATTGTAATACGCCTTAAGGTCTCGCTCTTTAGTTTTGCAGTGTTTTCGAAAAGTTATTTTTTAAACATAAATTAATACAAATATCAAAAATTCATCTTACAGTTTTAACACTTATATATTATTTTGTTGTTAAAATAAACCAAAATGAAGGAAAATAATTTTTTACTAGCAAACGGTGCATTATTTCGGAAAATGCTGTGGCAGAATTGTGTACCGTATGACTGTACACAGCCTCAAATATTTTGGAAGCATTTGGTTAAAAAATATTTGAATTATTTGCAATTGTTTGAAATAAATTAAAGACAATGAATGGCCTTAAAGTGACCACCTACCTCATGCTTCAAATACGTTACAGTGTTCATAAACAGGTTTTTTCTACGATAATATTCAGCTTGTGTTCGTTGTGTCAACGTACGAAAAAAAAACACGGTTCAGGCAAGGTCGGAACCTCATTATTAAGACACTATGCTAATTAAAAACACTGTTTCCAAGCCGTCCAACATGGCTAAAAACTTCCTTTTTAGATTATCATACTTCAAAATGTGCTAACCAGATGTATGTGAAACTCAGATTGCAATGTGCACTGAACTTCTGCTGCTTAACGTCCCATATTAAAATCGGTTCAGCTGGAACCTTGCACGCTGTTTCAGAGCTTGGATCGTTGCAGGTGATGCTGCATTTGATGCACATTTCAAGGTAACCCTTATGTCTCCGTCATTTATGAGCCTCTAACGTGCAGGTAGGCGGCACCTTAATGCCTTGTGTATAGTTCTTTAAGTTTGTGCATTAAGGGTCGCTTCCTTTGAGACTCATTACCAATTGCGACCACATACGTCATCCCCAGGCATTATTCTTGAATGCTCATCTCTCTGATGACAGCTTAGAACCTTGTTTCCGGTGGAAGCTGTCTTCCACATCTAGGTTCTTATTCAGCTTAAAATACTTTTTTCTTTAAAATGTTTCTGTGCCTAACAAACTAATTTATTAGACACACCAATTGTTTTTTGGATTTGTCTTTGTGGCCATTGAAGAGAAGCAGGAATTTTTAGCATCTGTATTTGTTTCTTCCGCGAGGTGCATTTCATATAATTGTTCTTTACTTGTACAAGTTTGTCTGTATCATGTGCTTTCTCTTTTATCACCCTCTCGGCTTGAATCTATTTAGTTGGGACGTCCATCTCTGTCATTTTATCAGGAATGTTTTCCTCAAAATGGTCTATCTTCCTCTTTCCATGACCAATCATGTTTGTGCAGGTAAACCATGTAAATTTAAACGAGAACAACTGGCCACTGTCATAGATATGTCAGCTTTCCTGTGACTTGTACTTTCTCCACACTGGATCTTTCAAGGTTGCCATCTCAGATTCAAATTCACTGCAACTGTCTGATACTTCACTGGGCGGATCAACATCACTGCTATAAATAATTTACATATATAGTTTTTCACCTGCCTTCAACTTAGGTCCGTTTTCAGACAGTTAGATGGGCCGCTGTAATGTTAATAGTTCATCAGTTATTTTTAAATTGGTCATTTGTAGTGTTTCAAAGGATTCCTAGAGATTTTTGTGAAGATCAAATTTTTTCAAATACAGTATGTATTAGACTACATTGGTGATGGTAGCAAATAGTTTTCAAAACTGCAGGTTTGGCTTCAGTTCTTAAATGCAATGGCTCTGTTCCCTTCACGTAAGCAAGAAACAACCTCGTTCCCTGTCCTGTGATTGAAAGTTAACTTATGACATTCACTAGCAGTTAACTCAACCACTCTACAGTTTGAATCTTCTGTCGTAATCCAGTTAAAACAGGAAAGGAGCCTATAATATTTGATGGTACAATACAGTATTCCTTCATCTTATGACATTCACTAGCAGATTACTTTACCAAACTACATTTTGAATTTTCCGTTTAGTCCAGCAGTAAAAACCACAAGCTACTAATATAAAAAAAAACTAATAGTTAGTGTACTATCCTTGGTAAGAGATTATTCCACACAGTGTTTCTCACACAACCACCAGAAGTAGACTGACTGATAAGCCAAACTAGGCCTGTCTGTGACATGTTGTAGCAGACAAGTTGTTCAAGCCTACGGACAATTGGTCAGCTGGAGTGTGCTTCCTAAGGCTATGTACATTTGGGTAGTTAAAGTGTGTAATAGCGTACATTTAGTTTGTTTGTTGTGTTGTCAACAGTTGTCAGTTATGTTGCAAGATCAACTGATATTAATACTTTTTTTTTTTTTTTTAAATTATTTTATTTAAGGTGATGTGTATTATATTTTATTAAATATTAATTTGATTGGTTTGTACATTAAATTGTATATTTAATTGTATGTTTCAGATGGCATGTATGTTTTTTTTTTAATGAAAATGATGTTCAATTTAAAGTTTGGTGGTTGTGTGCAGTCTTTTGTTCAACAAAAATCCTAAAATCTGTTATCTTATGTAGTGTACAGTATTGTTTGTTAAATTTGGCCATGAATAAAGCCAAGTTTATTGTAACTATGATAAAATACAGCTAGAGTTAACGAGAATTAAAGAACTTTATCTATTTTAATGTAATTTTTATTTGTAAACGTAAGATTTGAGGTACTTACTTGTTAATGATTTAAATACAGTAATTTACAATCCTTCTTAAATGTGTGTAATTTTTTGAAACAAATGTGTTTATTTGTTGTTTGTCTATATCTTATTTGCTAACACAAAAAAGTGTCATGTCACACATAGCACTGCAAGGTGGACTTAACATTTCAGTGGGGACATAACTCAGACCTTCAATGTAGAGTTTCAGTGGTGTTCGAAGTGTTTATTCAAGCTAGGGAGATTAGTGCTACATTGTATAACAAAATTATTAGTGAAACTGTCGTCTAATGTATGTTTGATTATGCAGTATTGTATTTTTGTACTTAGAACGCAGAAGTCTAAAAAAAAAGCTGGTTTTCTTGTTACATTGCAAAGTGTTTGTGGGCTGGCGGTCAGTCTCGTGGGCATACTATGGTACAGAAATGTGCATTTTTCAGGATAACAGCAGTATGTGGAGATTTCTACATTGGTGGACGACAGTTTGACTCCTTGTCTGACTTGATAGGCTACTACACTAGTTGTTCAGACTTGTTGAAACGGGAGCGACTGATCCACCCAGTGCCTCCTCCAGAACCAGTCAACGACAAGAAGAGGGTCGTGGCCATCCTGCCGTACACAAAGATGCCCGACACAGACGAACTGAGGTAAGGGAATAGCTGTTCAGGCGATAACGTAGGTGCTGTCGCTGTCGTATAGGAGAGGGAAGGATGGTGTTACGGGATCTCTTAGGGGCGCCTCCCATCACTTGCTTCAAAGCATTGAAATGTGTGGGGAAATTTGTGTATATGAACAAAAAGAAAACACATTTCGGACAAGGGCATAAAGTCACTGTTAAGACATCATTCTCATTCAAAACGCTGTCTCTAAGTAAGCCCTCCAACATAGCTTAAAACACCCCTTTCAGACTGCCATACTTCAAAAAGTACTGTACTCACTGGATGTATGTTAAATGCGGATAGAAACTTGCAATGAACTTTGCTACAGTATTTACACCAATAAAATTATGTGGACGTTGTTTAAAGTTCCTTTGTAAAAATGGTTATGTCTGGAGTCTTGCGTTCAAGTTCAGCACAAAGCTCATTGTGATGATGTGGGATTTATGCATGATTCAAGGTTGTGCGTAGTTCTGTTAGTTTAGAGCCTCTAACACAGAAAACAACTCTTAGGTAGGGGGCCATAAGTCCTCAAGTGAGACAATGTATACAGTGGAGCAATGTTAAGTGACCCTGGTATACGTGTTACGAAAGGTACGTACAGTCTTTGTGTAGGCTATGGAGCTCTAACTTAGTGCTCTGTATTCTAATAATAGTCTTTTTTTGTGGGACCTTAAGATGTAACCCTATAATTTTATTATGAAAATATGTGGTAAAATCATACAAATGCCTCCATGTTCCTGCCTTCCGAATGAGGTTTGTATTTTTTCAGATAAAGCAGACTGGAAAAGTAGTTTTTGCAGTTTTGAGGGTTACCAAAAATATTTTTCTAATAATTATTAAGTTCGTAGAAGTGTAGTTCTGATTGTTTATGTAATAGATGAAGATGTAGGAAACACGTTAAGCAGTTTATCATAAGCAGCATGATGTTCAATAACACTACAACGTTGTTTATGTGCTGCCAGACAAGGATTTGTCGTATCAGCAAGGTCATCAGCATTGTAGAGGATGGAACAAAGGAGAGGGAAGCAGAAGTGTCCAGGAAAATGTGTTGCCCAGTGATAATGTTTGTCGTATTTCCAGAGTGTCAGTTCCTGTCACAAGTGACGAGCTGCAGTGAAAGTTCATTGTAAACAGTATGGTTTATAACAACATACTGTATGCCCTATAGTAACTTTATATTGTACTGTCTGACTATAATACATAACTTCCTTTTCTAACATGGCAATGAAACCCATTACATGATTCAGAAAGCATCCATTTTACTTTGTATAATGTAGGTACAAATCTAAAGTTTGGTATTACACAGTTTTGAAAATCAAATCCAGCTGGTGAAGCCCCTCACTATCCATACACAGAGTAAGCTGATTTCTGGTGTTTCTCATGCCACTAACCAGCATAGCAGCGGGTGTGCTGGCAATTTTTTGCCCGAATGTAGGCCTCCAGGGCGTGTAGGATCTTTGGACGGTTTAGATAAGCTCGGGATTTCAAATAACACCACAAAAAAATCTGAAGGGGCCAAATCGGTGGAGCGGGCTGGCCACTTCTAGTTGCCCCTTACTGAGGGGCGAGGCGCTCTGGGAAGTGTTCCCTCAAAACAGCCATTGATACCCCTGAAGTGTGGGCCATTGCCCCTTCTTTTGGAACCAAATGTCCCTTAAGTCCAATTCATCAAGCCATGGAAGAAAGTCTCTTGCAACATGTTCACGTGCACTCGTCACTGTTCCAACGCATGATGTGACTGACAGTGGTGGGGGACGAAACTTAACACCTACGCCTCTCGAATGAGACCATTCACGCCCCATTATGACATCTACTTCCTGAATGGCATGCATTTAAAGAAAGGAAGTTATGTTGCAGCTTCCTGTACATGTTAAATTATTTGGATGTAACAACAATCTGCTATAAAGACAATTTTTGTTTCCTTTTACAGATGTTATAATGAGATTTCACTGTATAGTCGATGACTGTGTGAGTATGATCAACAAGTTTAGGATTGATACATGTTAGATAGTGCAGATTGATAACAGGTGGGTGAAAATTAAATTCACCATGTTTTCCCACCTTCCGGCAGGGTCACGTTGTGTATGAGAGAAGGCCGAGGTGAAGGTTGGGCTGGCTGCCCTCTTGCCCGAAGATGAGGTGGGGTGAGATGAGTGTGTAGAGGTGATGGAGTGAGAGATGCGGGTGAAACAGGAGTTCCCCGAGAAAACTTGCTGTCCAATGGCAATGTCCGCCACTTTTCCCATGTGCAAAAAATCTGGGTCCGAACGCACCGGGGATGGAACCCGGATCGCCTAGGTGGGAGGCGAGGACTAGGAATTATAAAATTAGTTTTTTACTGATGTTTTGGTGATAGCGGGTTTGTTTGCAAGCTTAAGTAATATAAAGTTTAATGAGTCAATTATCAACTTAACTTTGCCATTCCCACATGCTCATACATACTGGTTCAATGAATGTTGCAGTTTTCAGAGTGTGTTTACAAGTGAACCCAGTATGTATACATTTTATAGTTAGTTTATAAAATGTCTGTGATACTTTCCTGACTATGATGTGGGAAAGTTGTTCACTTAAAGCAGCAGTTGTGATAACTTGTTGTAATAAGCAGTGTAGGGTACTTAGTTTTTATTTGTACAATAATTAATATGATATTTAAGTATACACAGGTGTTTGCTAATCGTGGATAACATTTCTTCTGGGATATGTGTTCTTTGCAGTTCTCAGTATTAGGTTTGTTCAGAAAAGTCTATTGTTTGACGTTGCCAAGATTGTTTTGTGAATGGTAGTAAGTGTTTCCGGAGTGTAGAAAATCATACCTTGGTATCAGTTTACACATACATATTATGTTAAGGAATTGTTACTGTAGAGTGTAACCTCAGATACTGACGGTGCTCGCTGGTTTGTCGTGCTGTGCCGAGTCATTACAGCAGGATGTGTTATGTCTACAGCTTCCAGAAGGGGGACATATTCTTCGTACACAACGACATGGGTGATGGCTGGTTGTGGGTGACGGCTCACCGCACAGGTGAGCAGGGCATGATATTCCGGGACCTGGTCGAGGACCTGGACGAGAACATAGACCCCAACACAGTGTTCAGCTGGTTCCACCCGAATGTCACCAAGAGCGAGGCTGTCGACATGCTAGTGAAAGGTAGGGTGCTGCTCCGGGGTCATATGTTTTCATTTTGTCAGTAATCTCTGTTTGATGATGTACTTAACATTTTGAAACCAATTTTAAAAAATTACTTTCTGTAAACGTACTGCGTATAGAGTAATTTAAAAGTAGGTAACAATGTTTGCTTCATTCTTCGTACAATTGGTAGCGAATTACCTAATGTAATTCCATGTAGGTATTTTCTTGTTGAGAAATGTCAATTATATATTAGTATCAAACAAAATTAATGTCTTTGTGTTTTATGCATTTTATTGATATTTTTGTATTTAGGTTTATTCCGATTATATAGTTCAAATTTGTACAGACTTGCTTAAAATATAGTACTGCTAATTTAATTTTTCGGTTTGCTGTCATTCTGTTTTGCACTGCAGTTCAAGATGTTCTGCTTTCCTTTCAAAGTGTCTAAATTGCATTTTGAATGTGAATTAAGTTACAAGGGTTACTGTGCAGTTATATGGTACTTTTACAAACATTTATATTTTGATACCTGATTATTGATTACCTAAAAAAAAGTCCACATACCAGATTCTCACTCAGGAACGTTAAAATTTTATTTACATAGTGGGTTAATTAGCTTTTCACACTTCACTCTGCATGTTTGTATCACCACTTGCATTAAGTAAAATAAAAGTGTCAATAAAATGTGAACGATATAATAAAAACATGCAAGTAGACTATTAATAGTCTTAATGTATAATTATTCAGCAATGCTGCATTTTGAGACATGGAATGGAACACCTCATGCCCCGCCCATGACAAACGATGTAGCAAAGAAGTGGTGTTTAAGGGGGAGTGTTAGAAAATTTTATTGTATTTTCAGTCATTGCAAGAAAATTATAGGTTAATTTTCAAGAATTAGTGGTTTAACTCCCCCTCCTCCCCTCTGCAATTGAGTGAAACAGTTTTGAATAATGGTTATTTTTATGTAAGGAAAAGTACAGTTTACTTCCACTTGTATAAATTTTACTGTTAGAATTTAGCATTAATTGGCAAATCATCAAGCAAAACTTTGGCAGGGAGGATTCATGTGGCCCAGAGCCTCTCCCATTTTTCCGTCAACAGACACTGCTTGAATAGTACCTTTTTGTACCTTGAAATCACAATTTTCCCAGGGGAGGACCTCCTGATCCCCGGCACTTCTTTTGGCCAGGGGGGGGGGGGAGAAGGATAGGGTGCTACTTCATAACATTCCCAGGTTCTAGGAATCCCCCCTCCTTATCACAAACACAAATCCTAGCTACAAACACCACCTTGTTGAACAAAAATCATGGGCGTGTCTCTGCTTACGAGTACAAATTTTTAAATGAAGATAACCTACATGCGTTTACGAAAGCTCACGAGGGTAGGGTGGGTAGCTCAGCATTTCAGCTTCAGGTGAAGAAAGCAGTTGAAGGTTGCTATTTGGCTCACATAAATGTAAACAGTACACATAACCAATACCACAACTAACTAAAACTGAATACCTAGGAAACAAGCATGAAATTAATATTACGTACATATAAAATATTATTAAATTGTGAAAAAAATGTGCTACTTGGTTTTCAATAAATTTGCAGCTGTAAAATTTTGCAAAACCAATTTTAAACAAAACGGCCAACAGGTTTGTGGTAACTAGATTTATTTGCTTGCACATACTCCACTGCGAAATAAATGACTGTTAAAAGGAAACTAAAAATATTACAAGAAAACATAAATAAGCAGAGTATGCTTTAGTCATCAGGATACATATACAACATGAAATTCCAAAACTGGAATCTGGTCAGATAAAAACAATGAACAAACAGAAAATAAAAGAAATAACAAGAATATAAAAATAGCTAAGTTATGCGACACAACGATGAGACGAGACAACAACACAAACAGAAATACAACAAAACAACGATGAGACGAAACAAAACACAAATATGTCGGACCCAAACAGAAAAAACAACAAACGACACAAATGATGAGACGAAACAAAACACAGTAGTTTTCCAAACAGTCAGTATAAACGACGTTTCGGGAACTGGAATCTGTTCCCGTCATCAGGTAGACACACAGGGTTCAGGAACACGAGTGCAACTGATGAGGAGACTGGAAAAACCATGGGTTTATATAGGGTAAAGCCCCTTATCGTGCTCAGCCAATGGGAGACGAGCTGTCTCCTGATTGGTCGCGCAGCATGTGTTGGCTCTGATTGATTGTGGTGGGTTGAGTGTTTGTTTTTATTTTGTGCTGTAAATTTGTTTCTCTTTTAATCAATGGGATCCACATATTTTTTAATTCAATGCTCTGTTGACTGAAAATATTGTTATTGCTAATAATAAAGGCTGATTCTTTTATTTTTCTTTTAATTTTGTCAGTTTCCTGTGTAAGTGGTTTAGAGTCTTCCCAAAGGAT